>PYWC01000008.1:1419953-1497889 GCA_003182015.1 Tuber magnatum | reverse complement strand
CCCAATAGCATCTCCCGGAACTCCAGATTCCAGTATTCTGCATGGCTTCATGTGACAAACATTGCAGTCATTTTTCCCAAACTCCCCGAGGGACTTCGTGTTGAAAGGTAGGGTAACTCAGATCCTTGAACAGGGCAACCCAAGCCTCAAGGCAGGGTAATCTTGTTCAGTGGACAAGTGGACTTTCTCCTGTTACCTTATTCTATCCCACTGCCGGATATAGACACACTGGGCCTTTCTCCCGTTACCCAGCCTAGCTGTGTATTGCCCCTTCATAGGTCCCTAAGTATGCTGATACCAATCTCGGGTGTAGCCATGTACCTAAATGCTTGTGCCCACTAAGTCTGCTTATCTCGGAGTCCAGGCCATCGTATCTCCGCAGGTCAAGTACTCACTTGCGTGCCGGTTCCTACCAGTTCGCCTCCGGGCTACCTGTATGGGTGTAGGTTCCGGCTGCCATAGCTCATGTATGCCGGGTCGTTACATTTACTAAATCCAACCTGCTCTTGAGAGATATTGTGATAATTGTGGACATGTGCAGGAGAATAGTTTTCTATTATTATAATATCCCTCTGTAGAAAGTTCGCTATAGTATGATGAGTAAAAGGGTAGAGGAGGGGGTTAAGAATGCACTCACAGCAAATATACCAATTGATGCCACCCTTTCTATCAACCTTTTAGGTCATTAATTCTGGATTAGGGAATGGGGGTTTTAATCCCATTCAGGTAGCATTTACATTTGCAGCTAGCTCAAATTCATGCTCTCTTTTAAGAGTAAGATCTACTTTCTTTTCTTGATTTACTATTTTGTAGGATGTAGTATACATATGAGAAGAAAGTTGATAACCTGATATATAATTTATTAATTATTGGCATCCAACATTATGTATATAATATTAGAAATACAGTTATATAAACTATAAAATAATACTAAACAATAAAGTAATAAATGATAAGATAAAGTAGAAAAAATAATTTATAAATATTATACTTAAACATACTAGCTTTCCTATGTAGAATTGCCCCCTAGAACATAACTGTAGCCTCTTGGACACACTTTTGATCAATATTTTGTGCTCAGTATGTCTGACCAGTATGCTGTAGTACCCTGCAAGCGTGATGGGACCAGAGATTTCCTGTCTTAAAGTAGGTGTAATGACCCAGCATACATGAGCTATGGCAGTTCGAACCTCTACCCATACAGGTAGCCAGGAGGCGAACTGGCAGGAACCGGCAGGCAAGTAAGTACTTGACCTACAGAGACCTGATAGCACGGGCTCCAAGAATGAACCGAATTAGCTAGCAAGGTACTTAGGTACCTGGGTACACCCGGCAGCGGTGTCAGCGTACTTGGAGACATCTGAAGGGGCTGTTACTCAGCTAGGCCGGGTACTTGGAGAAAGGTCAGAAGTGTGTATCTCTGGCAACGGAATAGGCTGGGTAACAGGAAAAGTCATCTTATCCACCGAACAAGGTTACCCTACCCTCAGGACCAGGTTACCCTGCCATGTGGCTTGGGTTACCCTGCCCAAAGTCCTGAGTTACTCTATCTTTCAATACGAAGTCCCTCAGGGAGTTCGAAAAAAATGACCAGAATGTTTGTCACGCGAATCCATGCATAATACTGGAATTGGGGTTCTGGGAGATGCTATTGGGCGAGCTATGCAGCTCCCAAGAAGCTGTAAATTGGATACATTATTCCTATCATACCCCTCCGGCCCCACCTTGAGGCCCGAAGGTCATGGGCAAACTGTTGCATAGTTGTGTGCAGTCTAGCAAAGTGGAATCTTGGGAGACCTGCTTGCAACACTGTATACGTCCCTGCCATGCGGTCAACCGTAAGCTGTTCACAGGATATACAGGGAGGCATAGGGTGGAAGGTGGAGTACCGCCTCCATGTTGTTCAGAGTAAAACGGCCCAAAACAGACGGAGTTACCAGGAGTTAACAAGGGGGGTCCCGAAGGTAGTCCCAGGGGGTGCCGGGGTGACTGGGAGAGTTTTACACCCACCAAATCCGAAAGTGTCCCCAATGCCATAGGCTCTGAAAGGGAAGTGCAGAGACACTAAAAGCATGATTCCTACCACAGGTAAGGTGGATCTAAGGTAGTGGTCATGGGTAGCACCCATTGGATCACTCCCGAACTACCGTATCCCATGGAAGAAACTGGAAATGTGAGACTCGTAAATAGTGGATAGATAAACCGCTCACTGTAGCTTCCGAAGCCAAGTACAGATTCATGCATATGGGAAGGGTGTCATAGATAGTCTAGTTCATCCAGTGTCTTGACTATTAGCGACTGGCAAGATGCCAATGCAAAGAAGTTTTGACTCTGGTGGGCAAAATGGAAATGCACCGCCGAAACAATAACCGCATAAGGTGAATGCCGACCAGAGTCTGTCGACACATGTATGCTGGAAGGGTGTGCCAGGAGACGTGTTGGACCACCCTGATCAGAGCAGGGTGTGCTCAAACATTTGGAGTAAACTGATAGGGGAGTTTCTGGCATAAGATAAAACTACCTGAAAGTCTATATGAGAACTCTCCTACTTCAACAATCAATCCTCTCGAGACCTTAATTGAGTGAAGTGTCAGGCTTAACAATATTAAGTTTTACCACTTCTTTACTCTTACATCTGTCTAAACTTTTGGCAATAAGTTTGAAGTTGTTCAGCGTGGTCGCAACCTTGGGATCCATCTTCCTAGGGGTGCCCCCGTGATAGTAGGATTCATCAGTAAAGATGATATTGCTCCAATTGTAATTTTGATACCAATAACAAAAAACAAGTTATCTTTTCTTTTATACCAAACCAAAGTTTGGTTTTTAGATAGGCTTTCAGCAGTAAATTTTATTTTCATAAAATTCTTTTGAAATTGTTTGCCTGCTTACATAAAGCTGTACTTTTTTTAAAAAAAATAATAATTATTAGTTATACTTTTAAACTTGCAGGACAAAAAAAAATTATATCTAACTTCTTCTACTAACTAGGCAAAGGTCATTCCACAGTAGTTTGCATCCTGCAATGTTACTTCTATCAAATGCTCTTTCTGTGCCTGTGAAAGGATCTCACTGGAACCTTTCACTGAATTTGGCAACAGAGTAAGATTTTCATTGGTATGGAGACCGGAATTTGGATTTTTACTTACTCTCAGGTGGGCTATTCTGATGATATTAGAGCAGGTACTTATTAGCACCCCAGTTTTCATAGAAATCTCCTTTAAGCCCATCTTCTGAGAACCTTCTAACATTGAATATCTGCCAATCTGGCCCTACTTGGTTATAAAAGTTGTTTTCTCTTATGGTATTGTCATATTGCTGGACTTGAATCTCTCGCTCATATTGCAGATATTTGTATAATGACTTGGTAGTAATATATACTTCATGATTTCCCCCGATTATAGTTTTCTTCTTTCTAATTTACACTAACTGGTCTACTAAGCCTATTCAGATTCAGCACAAACCTATGTGCCTCTATGTGCTACCATGCAAGCCCAGTCCATTTCACAAACATTATGACAGGACAGGTGGAGAAAACAGGGGGGAGGGGGAGGGACATCATACTTTTCTTTTTCTTATTTGCTTTTTTTTTTTTCTTGGAGAAAAAAATGGTTATACTTTCATATACTGTATCTCTATAAATAATAAAAACATTACTATGGATTGCACTATAAGCCATCTTTTCTGTCGTGCGAGATCTTTATAATGATTTTGTAATACACGGTAAGTCTACCCTATATAACGGGCAATACCCGAGGACGGGAGGGGTTAGGCGCGATCAGTGGAGGTTTGGTGGATATTAGCCATTTTCGTCGTCCTCGTTCAAATCGGAGCTCATATGCGGACCAACCGGGTAGAAAACCTTTCTGAGGCCCACCGTATTCTCCGCATGCAACTTCGTAATACATATAAAATGTTATAATAGAAACAGGAAATATTGCTGTTGTGGGCCCATAGCCCAGCAGGGAGATTTCGCTCTTAGTCCATTTACACCTCCCGAGGGCCACGACTGGGAGGTCCACTCGGGTCAGTAAGCTCCCTGAGGAACGCACTGTAAAGTACCAGCACAATACCCCTAAGAGGAGGATGTGGAGTACCACCGATGGTGAATTCTATTGTTAAGATGGGTGACTTAGAAGACAAGAGTGGATTTAATTTTAATCTCTTAAGTTCCGTCTTGGTTCCTAGTAGCTTTAATCCTCTTATGCCTTCCCCCTTTTGACAAAATGCGCTGCTCAATTCACCGTGTAAACAGACTTGTGATGTTGGAAGAATGGAATATCGGCGACTTAAACTTTATATTTTAGGTTCCCGCTAAAGAACTAAAGAGGTATCATAGAAAATATCCCCCGGAATATACAGACAAAAGCTCTAATCTCTCTTCAAATAAGAAATACACGGCCCTATCACAAATTGAAATATCACGCAACTATAAAACGAAAACGAATTATATGAGTATGGCAGTATTTCAATGCTACTGTGGTATGGCATCTGGAGGTTTTGGGGTTGTATGGGCTCGCCATATGACATTGTACCCGTGCTACAGTTCAAGAATGGAAGAGTGTGTACTATGTGGCACAGTAAAATGCAACAGTGGCTGTGCAAAAAAAGTGCTAATCCTGTCAGTGATAGACTATAAATAACTAAAATTTCACATTATTACTCTGTTAATACATACTAAAAGCAAGAATTTTAAGTTCAATATTGATTGAATGGAAACTCACCCTGAATAACTTCTTCCTGCTCAATTACCATCTCTGATGGGCATAACAATTCACTAGAAGTAAAACCAGCTGCATCTTTTTTGGGCCGACCTCCAAGATGATCAGCATTACGGCAGTGGCATGTGCGCTTTTTGATTCCAGCCATATTGGCTTTGGTGATGTTTGTTGTAGTATAGTATGTATTGTGCTGCTCAAAATCTGTTCCTTTCTCTCTATTTTTATATTATTATACCTTCAGATAATCAGATTAGTAATCTTTTGATGTTGTATTTCCATGCCAAGACCATGAATCTACACCAAAATCTTGAGCTTTTTAAATTAGGATACCAATTCCACTTCTTTTTTTTACTTAATGAAAAAACCATACTTTTATTCTGCTTTACTTTAGCTATCTTTCTATGGTTTCTTTACATGCTCTGGACCAGTATTTAGTGGGTTATGTTCCATTGAAAACACCCTCAAATGAGGCACACACTTATCTGTTCTTGCACTATATGTTATGGGCAAATATGGATGTTGAGACTAATGTATGTCTAGCCACCATAGATTAACCACCACCATAAATCAGCGGGAATTCTCTGAAGAGAGCCAAAGCCTTAGGGATGCTCGGCTGACCAGATTAACAAGAGCTATAGTTCTCTAACGCGATGCCATTCCCATGCGTCCTGAAATATACAAATATTCAATTTATCACTCTCCAAAGCATAACTTGAAACCCAAACCTCATCACAACTCATCACTCGGGCTCCAAATAGAGTTCGAGCGGTAGGTTTCAGTAATTTACTGTAAATTCGCCAGATGCCTTTAGCCCGGCCAGCAATAGCTACCAGGGATGTGAGAAGAAGAGTTACGGGAAGGCGAAGCAAAGGATTCGGAGGAAATAAGAGGATAGAGGACCTAGGGGAGGGTTGATTAGGAGGGGTACCGTATGGGGGTCAGAAACGGCTCGCTGACAGGTTATACGAAGAGCCTCGCATTGGTATGCCAGAGCAAACCAAATGGTCACCTTGCATCAAAGGTTTTGGTGTGAAACGCCGTTTCCCCAGCATTCTGAATCAGACTCGCAATTGATAATACGGTATTGGTTGTTTACGATACGGTAAGGCGCCATATTATTCGAGTGCTAACCCGTATGGCCGAGAGGTATAACGCAAACATCCCTTTGTCCCCGCAGGTCATAATTCACCCAAAGGGAGGAGGGGGAGGCTGTCTGTCAACCCAAAAAGTTTTTACTCAAGTAATGGGGTTCGCAACCTTGCAAGGTAAATTGATTACATCAAGCTAGCAAGCTGAAATAAGGGCATCCGGAAACTCAGGTTTTGCAAGGAAGGAACTGCCCAGCCATGGGGACACCTCGGTGCAACCAGTTAAAGATTAAATTAGAGCCATAAAGGAAGGGTTCCGGATTGTGAATCGGATCAAACGAGCTCGTGGTCCTCGGGGGTGAGGGGTTGTAGCCTTGTAGGTTTCAAGGGATTTTTGCGAGGTTTAGGGGGTACTGTGTCCAGTAGGGTTTGGCAGTATGAGAAACTAATTTAGATGATGCTGAAGTTGAGCAACAAAGAAGCCGTGTCTGGCCCTATCAATAGCAGTAGACTATCAGGAGCACCAGCTTAGACATTCATTCCCTATATTCATTCATCTATTCATCCATGAGGATCGAGATGGTAAAGGTGATTGGAGAAATAAATAGGCAACCCTATATTGCTTTACAATTACTGAATCCTAGACAGGACCCAATCACAATACCCAAGACAGTCAGGATGTACAAAACAGAGCTTTCGACAATCACAGACTCTAGCTGTTAGTTGTCAACAGCCAAAATATTTCAGTAGAACTGCCATTCTTTTGGGGGGAAGGGAGGGTACTGAGTTGCAAGGCTAGGGAGGGAGGGAGGGAAGTTCCCCAAATTGTTTAGTATCAGGTATTTTGATTTCCCTCTGTTTTTTTAAAAAAAAAATGGCTGAGGAAGATTGCCTACCGCAAAATAGCGACTTTCTTCTTAAGTTCAAATGTATACAGAATTTAGAAGCTGTGTCTCACCACTCTTGTATTCCCACAAAATGTAGACACACTGGGGTTTTTGCCATTTTTTCTCTTTCAAATCTCAGCTATTGGTGAGCGATAGCTCCATTGAGCTTCCTGCTAGAGACAATTAATTACTACAGAGCTCGACGTTTCTCTAAGAAGCGATTCAGTTGGAGTATAATCGATGGCCTCAAGCACCAGATTTTGTGGGAGCCACGGGCATTAAACTCACGACCCGGAGGCTTTGAGAAACCTCAAGTGCAGTACTGGGAAGGATACCAAAAGTTAAAACTCTGGGAAATGACTTCAGTTCCTGTGAACTTGGCATGTAGATACACTACAGCTCATTGGCCAATCGGATAGTTACTCTATAGGGTGGAGTTCGAGTCCCCAAAATATCTCCCGGCGGTTGAGGAAATTTGAAAGAGTTCAAAGAGCTAGGAGAAACGTGATCAACATAACCAATGCGATAAAAAAGCAATAAATAGGGTTTCTAGTGGTCAAGAATTAAATATTAGTGTAGCACGATTATACTTAATGGAAACTTTATGAAAACGGGGGGGTGTTATTATAGTCGATCATGTTTCAAGCCCTCCCATATGTTCCAAAGAGCTAGCCCTTAGCAACTAAGCCGGATTTTAACGACCAAAAATAACCCCTTGAGCGCAGTTGTGGACGCAAGACGCAGTCTCGGGCTTCATATGATAGTTGACAATCACCTAAATTTCTTCTCTAGGAAAAGGCTGACCCATTAGCATACATAAATTTTGGACAGTGTTTTCCATACTGAACCGCGCTCCCTAACTTTAAATACGCTAACCTCTATGCTTTATCTTAGGTTACCTTCGTGCACTCTAATATGCTACTCGAGTACCCAAAACGTGAGCATCCATTAGCTAACACCACAGTAGCCCAATACAGCTTCCCGTGTTTAGCCAGTACAGCTAAAACTCTTGTGATCCACTACCCCCAGCCCAGCAGCCCACGGTAGGTTTAGTTTGATAGGTTAAGAGGATTACGAATACCGGCTAATGAAATCCAACATATCTAGTGGGGTGATATTATACTTTGTTAGGAAACTCTAATCCTTCTCAGGAGTTTCGACCCAGAACCCGGAGATAGCGGGTTCTATGGGCTTTTACAGTACTGGATAATCACCCTCCCAACATTGGATATCATACCCGAGTACCCCGTGTGTAATCGATCACTGGGTTGCCTAAAAAACGTCAGCAATTGCCTATAGAGCTATTGGTTGCGCTGAGCCCATACAATACCAGGCCATCGGTCAAGGAACGCTCACGCCCAAAGGCTATACTAGTAATATTACAGCCCACCGTACCCGTAATACTGGCAAAACGATACCAGCGTTCCAAATCCCAAGAGGCGAACTGCCGCACCAGTAGTTGACGGGTTCACTTCTGGACCGATAACCCTGCCCCCTGACTTTGCCCTCGAGAAGCGCAATAGTTCTCCCAGATCCTGAGGGGAATACACATTGTCTATCTGTCTCTTTCTTACTCTCTCCAGCACAGCTAACCTAGCAAAAAAGTCCAGCTCTTGAGAATCGCGGTATGGACCCCAGTTTATGCGCTCACACATGCCTCAAGAGCCCAGTTTCGTGCATCAGGATTAGCAACCTAGGAATTGAAAAATTGCTTCTCCAGAGCCCTATTTTTCATTGGTTATATGATATACAATGGTGGCCTACCGGTATCATACCCTCCACCCTAAGATCATTTTTTTCCATAGCTCACAATCTTCCCATAAATGTTATAGTAGTATGATATCATAGTAACCAGTCTCCGAACCGTTAAATTTTCACCACCGAAACCGGTCGATAATGCTACACTTTCTTCCTATAATTTCGATAGTTGTGTTCAGCATGTCCCTCCACTTCTCTTCTCTCTTCAGAGCTTACTAACAGAACACTATGATACTACAGAGACCAGGACGCAGTGTCCCCAACCCAGTCCTGAAACCAGAAATTAAGCTTAAATAACCCCCGGGCCGATCGACCACGTCACCGTGCACCATTCCCCGCCTCTCCCGAACAAACCTTATTGTACACCTGCGGCTCCCCTCCCTCCCCCTCCCTCCCCCCCACTCACCAACATTGGAACGGGAAGTTTTCTCTACAGTAACCAGAGCTCCACCACTTGTACATCCAACACCACCGACCCGCCCAAAGCTAGATCTGCACGGACCGGATCTGCAGAGAGCCACCCACAATCTCACCCAGCAAATTCAAAACAAGCTTTCAGGGCATTACAGCTTGCGGCCAACATGCCCAGCGGAAAAGGGGTCGTTTGCCAAGGCTTACTTTTATTTGTTTATTTTTATCGCCCCCCAAGCGGGCAGTCAACCTTCCCCGCACTGCGCACATTAGTTGTAACCGGGCCTATGATATAACCAATCGTACAATACTACGGTACTCCACTAAACCCGGCCGATGACCTCGTTATCCTTTAAGGATTCCACGATGCGGTGACGTGTCTTCAAGTTCGTCCACTCGGTACTAGACGGTTCAAGAATGAACTTTAGCCCCCATCTACCATCCAGGCCGTGACGGGTGTGCACCACAAATTATTCTTTGGGCTGTTGCGCAGAACACCTCGCTGGGCATCCACTATGCGCGTAGTATTCATCGCAATTGGAGGGATCTCAACCATGGCTGGATGTTATGCGGTGGGTATTTACTTGGTTTGAGGTCATCATACTCATATCTCAAGAGTTTTTGAGCATAACATCCTGGGTCTGCATTAAAGAGGTGTTGTATGGAACAATCTCTAACAAAGTCATTATTACTACTCTATACACGATGTCGTACGGATATCGTACTGAGTAGAGCCCTACACGAATCTGAATTTAGATCAGCTCAGCAGAAGCAGTCTACAGTGCACAACGCTCACGGGATGTCACTCGAGAATTTGGAGCCCCGTGCGCAGTTATCGGCAAAGTCACCCCTTAATTCCACCACCGGAGAGAATTTACCCCCGGACAGCGCAAGTCCTACAGCCTATATTCAGCTACAACACATAACTAGAAATTCCGGGCACTAAGTTTCGTAGATACAGGATATAAACTGAACGAACCGTGAACCTGTCTCCCCCTCTCCCTTTCCGCGCCTCCCCCCTTCCCTAAGCATCATCGAGAACCGCCATCCCGGAACAAACATCTAAGAAGCTTTTATTTAACCTCATCCCCGCCCATCCCGTTCCAATCCATTACCCTAGCCACGTAAAATAAGCAATAGTATGACATGAACTTTTCATATTTTATTTTCTCCCCTTCCTTGGACCTCCGCCTCCTCCACTAATCTTGCTCTTCATACTCCCTTCAAAACCGGGCCGAGCCCCCTTCTTCTTTTTCTTCATTTGTACCTTCTGCTTCCCGCCAACTCTGACCCTCTTGCCTGATTTTCCGGCCTTCTTCTGTTCTCTTCTAGCGGTAAGGTTGTCCTCGCGCTTCTTTTGCTTCATGGCTTTGGATTTTGCGACGTTCTCGATGCGTTCTTTCCTGTTTGCTTTTAGTATGCTATAATACAAGTGCAGAAAGGAGATGGGACGAACCATTCACGCTCAGACTTTTTCTTAACCTGTGCTTGTCGCTTGAGCGACTTCTTCAGTAGCTGCTCATCGCCACGGACTTTCTCCCCGGCAGTTTGCTTAAGGGCTTTACTCCAGAGTTCCTTCTCCTCAATCTTTGCCTGCTTTTCGGGAGCCATAGTTTGTATACGGGCTTTCTTCGCCTCAACATGCTTCAATTGCCCGAGGGCATCAGTGGGGCCTTTCAGTTTTCGGGGTTTCTTAAAGTCTGTAAGGGTAGCGTCGAGTTCCCGTCCATCGTCGAATGTGACAGCGCTAAAGGAAAAGTTATTTGCAGGACCCTTTTTCAGCTGACCTTGTTGCGATGAGGGGGCCCTTCCTTCTCCGCCAACCGCTGCTGCTGTTGTTGCCTGTGCCTCCCTGCATTTTGCTTCCTCCGCAGCTTTGGTTTCTAGACGTTGCTGTTTCTTCCGCTCCTTTCTAGCCTGTTCCTTTTTCCGTCGGATTTCCATTAGCTCCTGGCGGTTCTTTGCTCCGGTGCCGTTTGCAGCTTGCCGCCGCGCACGTAGTTCCTCAATGCGCGCTACTAGGAGGGCTCGTTTCTCGGCTCTTGATGCGGCATCAAGCTCGACTTTAGGCGCTCTCTTCGGTGCTAACTCGCCGGTATCTGGGGAGGTGATTGTGGTAGATTGAGAATATGGAGTGGAGTCCCCAGAGTCCATCTGTATATCAACGTCACTACCCGATTCGTTACCTGGTACCACAGATTTATCCTTTGACAGTGTCGGATTATATGGATTATGTGATTGATCCGCATTCGGCTGAAGTTCGGAAGTTACTGGCATAGCTTCAGTACCAGAAATCTTCAAAGTCTCCCTAACCTCCCCACTCCTTCTAGGCCCGATACTCTGAACGACAACCTTTGGCTTCTTCTCCCGCCTTTTCTTCGGTATCTTGATCTTTTTCCGAGCCTCATCCCCTCCCTCAGTCTTCTTCTCCTCATCACCCCCCTTCACCTTCGACAGTGTTCCCTCCACTACCGATCCAGAATCTAACTTGGCTTTTTTGGCCTTTTTTGATTCCTCCTTCGTCTGCTTCCTCTTCAACTGCGACGACTACCACAATCACCCGACCAGAAAGATTAGACGAGGCGAAAGAGTAGAAAGAGCGCAATCGCAAACTCACATCTCCTTTACTCTCCGGCACTAGCGAAAGTAGACCTTCAAATGCATTGTTGTAGCCACGTATACGCTCCTAAAACGTGATTCACCCAACCGACATTAGTGCCCCGCAAAGTTTTTTTTTCCCGCGGGAAAAAATGCACACACCTCAATGTCGGCCATTGTAGATCAAACTAGCGAGTCTTCGCAATAATCTAATACCGAGAAACGTGCGTTGACTATGAGGCGAGGGAATCAGGGGGGTGACTGTCGATAAGAAGCTACGGGTTCAGTCGGTTGGTTAGTGGGGCGTTGAAGGATGAGAGAAGAAAAAAGAACCTGGCTCACGAATGAGAAATGTTTCAGTTTGGTGGAGGTCTACAGTGCGTGCCAAGTTTTTAAGCTTTAGTGAATTCTTGGCGTTAAGATGCAGTTCTGTGGGATGGGCTACCCACGCTGTAGTGCAGTACGGTAAAGGCTGGTAAAGGATGTAAGGTTCATAACTACCAATTGCCGGCACGGAAGATATAATAATAATATTATCACAAGAATATGCTAGATGCCGAGACCGTAGACAAGCAATTTCCAAGCGGTGATAAACTCATACCCATGATATCTCGGTATGCAGGCCTGCAGATTTATTCCGCGGACAAAGGACAGCCGGAACACCCGGCCATCCAACTATCCCCTCATCTATACATCCAGCCTTCAAACATTTCTCAACCCCAATCGTATGTACGACACCCGAACCTAACCTATAATACAAAGACATCCCAAACTCAATTACGCAGCAGGCGGTTTTCGCGGGGGCTCCGTTGACCGTTCTCTAAAGAATTCCCGGCGCAGCTCGTGTATAGGATCAACAATTGGTGGACCCTCGTGCCTCTTCTTCCTCCTCCTCAGCTTTCCGCCCGAAAAAGCATCCTATAAGGCAATTAGCACAGGACCTTCACTCTCGAGAAAGCCAAAGTCAACGGTACTGACCGCCGAATCATGTGGCTGGTAGGCCGGCCCTTCTCCAGAAAGGTCTACTTCAGGATCGGTCGCAGCAATCTTCTGAGCCTCTTGCCAGGCATAATACCGCTCTGTAAGGGTATGCTTGATAGCCCGCTGCGTAACCCGAATCTACTCCCCCAGCCATAAGCCAATTCCATCCCAACCAAAAAAAAAAAGACTCCAAGATCCCAAAGTGAACGATTGATTCCAACATACCTGCCCATATCTCGTATTCGACTCGAATTCGCCATACCCCGGTTTCAGCCTCTGCCTTTCAATCTTCTGAGTCTCCATGATATTCCTCTCTTTAACGCACACCCACCAAAGCTTCTGCAAGTCCTCCCAGCTCTTCTGTCGTAATTCAGCCACCGTCCACGGTCGTCCTACCCCCCCTCAGCGCCAATTAGCCCCACAGCCCCCCACATCCAGCAGTGTGGGCAAGGTGGGTCAGAACAAACCATGTTTATGGTCCTCCTCTGGCGTCGGCAATGCCTTCTTCTCGCGAAAGAACCCCCAAAGCCCGTGGTCTGGACTGACCTTCACAGCTGTTCGCTTAGAGGCATCCAGGACCGGTTCCGGAAGTGGAACTTTGGAAACGGATATCTGAATATCCTCCTTAGGCTGGCGGTGGATCGCAGATACACCGCGGTTTTTGTTGCGGTCCCGGACCCAGCGGCCGAGCGGGGCAGAGGTCGTGTGGAATTGGGAGGATAAAGATGCACGGACACAGTGTAAGGTGTTCTGCCGGAGAACTATGGTCAGCCTGGCCAGGGAGTGGGATGGCATTTTGGGAGTGGGAAGGCGGGGATCGATTTCCAGAACTGCGGGAGTGCCGACTGTTTTGCGGCTGTGAAAAAAATAAATTTGGAGCTTTGCACTGGGCTTGGCGGGATTGACGATCATGGAAAATCACCCACAGGAATCCTTTCTAGACCGAGCCTTTAATGGGTACGTGGTCATCCACAGAAGATATTAAGCATTAATTAAATCAGTATATCATGCAAAAAACGCAGTGCGCTACAAGCGAGTCCGAGGGGTGCGAGAAAGGCAGCAAGTGGATGATAGTTCCTCCATAAGACCTAAACCCCCCTCTATTAGAGACGCATACAGATAGTCACCTACGAAACAAGACAACTGGAGAGCACCAATGTGAAAACTATGCCCAGAAACCATGAAGAACAAATTGGCCTCCCACTAAAAAGAGGGTGGGGTTTCTGCAAAAAAAAAACAGTATGAGAAGAAAACCAAGCTGCTAGCCCATGATACCTCTCGCGGCCTTTCAGACCCTAGAATCCCTCCAACACCCACAGCCTCCTCTACCTTTAGGGAAATCATCAAATAGTTGCCAAAAAGCTTTCGTAGCCACCTAGTCCTACCAAAGCCCTCCCTGCGTTTACAAAATTCTATATCTATACAGCAGCATTTCCGCGTCTTCTTAGGTGCTCTAAGTTAGGTGTTTAAACTATGGCCCAGAAGCTAAATACTCAAGCAATAGCTAGAATATACTAGTAGAGAACAGTTATCTTGGCAAGAGTAACAGCCCAGGCTATGATCCAAAATTGTTATTCCCTATAAAGGACTAAAACGACACTATCCTAATTAAAAAGATTTCTGTATCAAGTATTAGACACAGATAGCCTGATATCTGTCCAAATACTGATGGAATATTTATCTCATCACATCAGCTAATAGGATCCGCCACAAATGGCACTCAATCCAGTACTGTCCCAGTACATAATATCTTTTTTATTTGACTCTTTTTTCCATCACTTCTTATTCAACAAATAAGCTATCACAATATTGATACAAAGTCTTACTATAAAAAGGTATCTCTTTCCCACTATAAATATATATCCTGCACCCCACAATATAGTAGTCTACTAGTTATAATAGTAGTCTACTAGTTATAAAAGAGCATGAGCAATATATTTTAGCAATAAAGATATGTGCAGGAGATAACTATTCCAACCTTTCTCTTAGTACAGTACTTAAAATAAAGATGCGCAGTTCTAAAGTACTAACGGCCCACCTGAAAAACCCACATCAACTACAAATGATGCCAGATATTATAAGTTAAATCTAAAGCCTACTATAAGCTTAATATCTCATAGTGAGAACTATCTGCCTGACCAATAAAACAAGTAGTTGTAATAATTCATACTAGTCAGTACTCTTAGACACAGGTAACAATACCTTGTTCTTAATCTCTGAGCTTCCTATTCTCTTATATGTTATTATGATAGTCAAGGACTTGAGGCTTCTCTTGTACAACACACTTGCAAGATTATTCCAAAGATATAACCACTTAGGGGAGTGGGTAGAATAGTAAAGTTATAGGTAAGAAGATATAGAGATGATAGCATAAAGAGCTTGTCCTACTGGGTCCTATCAACCTCTTTTACACTTTCTCTTCCAGTAACCCTAACCCTATAACCCATAACTGTGAGTCATCTACGGTAAAAACTTGAATAATTGGATGGTGTGCCGAGCAGTTAAATTAGAGTATGTTTTGCCAAGATATCGTCATTTACATCAGTCAATATGGGTTTTACTAATCCTTGGCAACTATTCATAGTTGAAATCTACTTCCTCCTCTAAGTCCTCAACCTCTTCTTTATCTTGAGGATTAATTTCCCCCTCTGCAAAGCCCCCAACCTCTTCCCCTTCCGCAATCCCCCCAACTCCCCAATCTCTTAGCCCTTCAACAAGGTACTCATTCGCTAACCCTCGAATAGATAGTTCATGGTCCTCACTCCCGTCGATTGGGAGTCAGAGACCAACTGTGCGAAATGCCCGCTGAACGACTGCAACCTTTTCGATAGAAAACCGCTCCCAGGCCTCACCTAGAGCCCAGGTGATAGCAATCCGCCCGTGACCTATCATGCTTCCAGTAAGTCTTCCCCCCTCCTTCAAGATCCTTTCTTCTTCTTCTTCTATTTTCCCAAGACACTCCTCCATCAAATCCTATGATAAAGTTGATTGATTGTTAGATAAGTCACTCCCCTCCCCCATGTCAGGATTTTGATTAAGTATAACTAACCTTTAGTAGGTCTTTGAATGGGCAATTTATAGATACATCGAGGGGCTGTACCAGACCTGTGCAGTGGGCCAGAATTACGCTTGGCATAATGGCATGGGCACAGAAGGTATCTAGTACCTCTTCTGTTTTATGGCTAGAGAAGAGGTATATGGCAAGCATCGTTGGCTTACCATTCACAACAGGAACAAGCTGTTCGTCTAGCCACTCAAGCATATTGCTTGAGTTGGCATAGGCGGTAGGATTGAACTTCACGATAACTCTATTGTCATAAAGTCGCTGTTCACTTACACTAGTAGGCCCAGTACCCTTCCCACGGAAGAAGATCAAGGGCTTCACCTGTGCAACTTTATCAGCAAACATAGTAAGTTGTATAGTTCCCTGTCTTTTGTCCCACCCTGACTTGCTTGATTGAAGTCAGATACTTTTTTCTACTACCTGATTATAAGTACACCCCTCTAGATATTCGAAAGGAACCGGGGTCTGATCCATGTTACAAATATTTTGTAACATGTATTGGCCTACCCACTCTCTCGCATCTGTAAAATCTCCTTTCTCCCCTAGACGATACTGGGAATTCCAGCGATTAAATCGTAGCCAGCTAAGTATCTTTTCTCCAAAACCCCTTGGCAGGTGGCTTGCTTTATTGGTTACTGCACGAAGACTAATTTGATGCTATCCTAGGTATCCCCGAAACTAGCCATTAGAGAATTGGAACTCTTCTGGGTCTCGGGTGGGATAGTTTTTCTGAAAGAGCTCTTAGCTAACTCTGTGGAACCAGCTTCGTCGAACCGGTTGGCCTAATGCTCTGTGCTCTCGGAACTTCTCCAACAACTCCTTCTCTATCTCTATCCATTATCGTCCTCATCCTCCCCCACTTGCTCTTCTTTGTCCTGCCTTTATGGCTGCAAACTTCCCCTCCTCTTCCTCCTTCCTCCACCGCGACAGGTTGGTAGCCGGGACCTTAAAATGGTGTGCTACCTTCTCCTGTGTTAGTTCACAAACTCTTGTTGGACCGCATGCTACTGTTGTCATAATCCAGTAGGAGAGAATCCAGAGTTTATAGCTAATCGTATAGGATCTATAGGGGTTTTCGATGTTCCTTTTCGGCTTTTGCAGAATCTCGGCGTATGGCTTTCCCTTAGGTCCTCGCTTTTTTTTCATTCTGGCATAGAATTTTTCTGCCGCAAGAGGAGGCAGATTTGGCTGTATTCATGTCTGGCCGCAAGGTTGAGGTGCCATATTTCAGGATTTTTCGCTTCGTGGTTTCTATTCATTCTCCTTTTTTTCTTTTCCTCTCCTTTTTCCATATTTATTGTATATCCACGATGAACTGAGGTTGCAATATACCTTCAAAGACATTAGAGGTTTCTGATTTCTTGTATTTTTCTAGTTTAAATTGATCTCCGAGACACTAATCTCCACTTCTTCGTGTCTTGCACCTTATTTTGACCCCATAGCACACTGTCCAATTATTCAAGTTTTTACACTAGTGTTCCTATAATATAGTTATATTTACTAACTACATCATATACTTGAAACCTATGACTGATAATTTGGGTCAGATATGAAAGTTATAATGTTATTTAGCTCACAACTGTGAGTCACTCAAGTATATCAACCAATCAAAATATATTAATAACTCACAACCATAAGTTATACAAACTTTGAAACTTCAATACGAGTTATAGAGTGAAACTGAAATAGGCAGGGTCTGTACAAGGTCAGAAGCAGATAGTCCAAGGCATACTATGGTACTATAGATGGGAGAAGAGTTGGGAGCAGGTATACAAACAAGACATGTTTGTGTCAAGACTTAGAGCTATTAGGAATGGGGTTCTAGGATTCAGAGTTAGGGTTCACATATTCTAAGAATATGAAGAAGAAATAAAGATGTAATTCCTAACTACAGGTATCAGCAGGAAATTGCCAGGTTGTATAAGGAAAGTAAACAACCAAGGGGCACACCTCTTTATATAATAATGGAAAACTCCTCTGGTAATAAATCTCCATAGCCTTAACTCCTTCCTTATGTACAGCCACAATCTTTCATCAGTTTCTAGGAGGTTCCATTAAGCAGAACCTCAGCTAAGTAACCAATCTATCAGCTATACAACTACCTAATCCATGCTCCCATAATGCAACCAAAATCCCAATACTGTCATCTCCTAACTGGATAGCTATAACACTAGCTCCCCCCCACTGCACTGAAGTACTCTAAGGTGCATGTTCATTATTTGAGAAGAAGACCTGTCTTGTTGGGATAATAGTGATAGAACTTGTCTATTGTATGTAGTCTGTTTACTGTCTCTGCCAGCTTCCAGGTGACCTCCTTGTACCCTCTCTATCTTATCAGATGCCTCAGGTGGCCGCTGACTATCTTCGTATCTTCTATCTCTTCCATGTGCTATTCCTCCTCCCTATTGACTTCTACTAGTAGTGGAGGTAGTACAATCCATCCCGAAAGGGGGTTGTAGTCAGTAAGTTCTAGCAAAGAAACATGAAAGACAGTGTATATCCTTATGAAAATGGGGAGGTCAAGATGGCATGTATGGGTACCTATCTAAGTAGTAACTGGGTAGGGGCGAAAGTGCTTATCGTCCGGTCTTTGCGATAGTTCATGGGTCCAGATATTCCTCGCATTGAGCCATACCAGGTCTCCTACCTGAAAGTTAGGGGCTGGTAGTCATCCTTGATCGGCATCGTCTTGTTGATGATCCTGGCCATAAGCAATCTTGGAGTAGAGGTGGTCATATATTTCTCTCAGGTGCTAAGTAAATTCTCTAGCCTCTGATTCTGCTTAAGGTACCCTAGGAGTCTCTAGAAATTCCATGCACAGGTTACAACCATGGTTGGCAAAGACCTGAGACAGGCTAGCAGAGTTAGAGGTGCAGTTGTTAGGAGTAAACTCTAGTATGGGCAGCCAAAGGGACCAATCATACTATTGGTAGCTTATGTAGGTACTCAGGTATTGTTCTCAGATTGCATTGGTTCACTCCATTTGGCAATCAGTCAGGGGATAGGATACTGTTGAAAGCTCTTGGGATACCTACAGGCGATAACAGATGGTCTGCTAGAACTCCAAGGTATACTGAGTGCTATGATCTGAGGTGATAGTAGCAGGAACACCATGATGCTTCCATGCATGATTGAGATACAACTCGGCCAATATTGGAGCATTGACAGTTGTCCTGTAAGAGATCAGGTGACACATTTTTGTTAGCCTATCCATGATGACCGGAATAGTGTCATTGCTCTGACTTGAAGGTAGATTGCTGACAAAATCTATAAAGCTATATTCACAGGGCTTGTTGGAGACTAAAATAGGACACAGTGTACTGAATGGGGCATGTTACAAAATGTGGCTCCACTGGTAAGTGTGACAGTTCTTCACTAAACAGCATATATGCTGATATATGTTCAGCCAGTAGAAATAGCAGAAAACCAACTGATGGGTCTTGGCCATACCTGGGCATCCTGAGGCAGGGCAGTTATGAGCTTCTTAGATCAGTTGCAGTTGTAGTATGTTATAGAGGAGGATATATAGATGGTCATAAAATAATGGTTGGTTTCCATCTCTACAGCACTCTGCAAGAGAGACGAGGTGGGAGTGGCGGTCCCCCTAGTTCAGTGTCTTCAGAATCGGTATTGGGATTGAGTTAGCATTATAGGCTTCTATCGAGAGTTCTTTCAGGGTTGATCCTCCTATTGGGAGCCTGAGGTTTACCAGTAAACCTATACTATAGAGCTTCAATACCACTTGTATTTGGTATTTCTTTTGCTGCTCCTCTTCCTCCTCGGTTGGTCCTTTTATCCAGGTCAGTCTGTCTGCTTTCCCCTTAAGCTTAACGGGTTATTGCTCAATATTATAGTCAAATTGTGCTGGGAATACTAACCACTGGGCTTGCGTGCAGTTCAGGAGGCATTTTGTTATAAAGGATATTAGGTTGGAATAGTCAGTCAGGATTGTAAGTTTTTGACCAATGTGATAACATTTCTATTGCTCAAAAGCACATACTACTGCCATCAGCTCCTTATCATATATGTTGTAAGTACATTCTATAAGGGTATACTTTTTGTAGTAGCAGGCAACAGAGTGGAGTACTTTCTTGTTATTGCATTGGGATATATCTTCCACAGATACAAAGTCTGAGGCATCTGTTTCAATAATTAACACCTTTAAAAAGTCAGAATAGACTAGTACAGGAGCAGTAGAGAAGATGGTTTAGAGCTTTTCAAAAGCCTACTGGCATTCTGGGGTCCAGAGGAAAAGCTGATCCCTCTTGATAAGAGTAGTAAGGGGTTGAGGCAGATGTGAATAGGCACAGATCAAGCGATAGTAAAAATTATCAAACTCTGGGAATGTGCAGACATCTCATATAACTTCCAGTATAGGTTAGGCAATAATAGTTTCCACCTTGACATTTCCAATGTAGATTCTCTGAATAGTAATAATAAATCCTAGGTATTTGGCTTAGTTTACATAGAACTTACACTTTTGAGGTTTGACTTCTAGCTTGATATCAGACAAGTTCTTCAGGACCCAGCAGACATGCTCGACATGCTTTTCCTTAGTCTCGCTATAGATAAGAGTATCTTACAGGTATACTATGCTGAAGCAGTTCAGGCTTGGGTGCAGTGCCTTGTTAATATATGCTTGGAAGGTGGCAGGTGCATTGGTAAGGCCAACCAGCATAACCTTGGACTTGTATAGGCTATATAGGATCCAGAAGGCAGTTTTCCCCTCTTTACCCTTCCTTATATGAATCAAGTTGTACACTCCTTCAATATCCAGCTTGGTGAATATGTTGGCCTTTGCGATTTGCATGAATATTTCCATCAGTAGGGGTAATGGGCCACTGTACTTCATTATCTTTGTATTCAGTACTAGATAGTTTATACATAGCCACAACTATCTATCCTTGTTTTTGATAAACAGGATGGGAGAAGCTACTGGCAAGGTAGAGGGGCAGAGAAAATCCTTCTCAAGATTTGCATTGAGCCAGCCCTGCAATGCCTACAGTTCTAGAGGAGACAGGTAGTATAGTGGCCCAAAAGGGGGCTTGAAGTCCAGTAACAGGAGGAGAGTGTAGTCACTTAGCTAGTGTGAAAGTAACTGGTTCTGTTTATTCTCTAGGAACAGGGACATAAAATCATGGTATTCAGGCAGAACAATGTCTCTAACCCCTTGTTCCGTAAGTACCTGGTAGCCCAGGGCCTGTCAAACAGTGTAGGCTTTGAGAAAATATGGGCTGTTTTCCTCTAGTCCATGGAGACCTGTTATGTCAGAGGTGCAGTTTCCAAAGCAATCGTCTGATTCAAAGATGATAGTATTACTTGCAAACTGGATGGTTACATCATGTTGTTTTAACCAAGAAATGCCAAGAGTTAATAGGTATCCATCTAGTTTGGTGATGAACACTAGTAGGACTTCTAAGTGGTCCTTGATTTTCAGTTCTATTTGCGTCAGGTGGATAATGGTACTAGAGCTAATCAGTCTTCTGTCAATTACCACCAGTAGGATAGTTTCTTTGAATTCATACTAGGGGGGGTGGTCACAATAATTGAAGTCTTTATCCATGAATATATAGCCAGTTGCTCCGGAGTCAATGAAGGTGTAGGAACAGATTATGTTTTGGTTGTCTATAATATCACAGGTAATCACTTAGAGGTTATCTTCAATTGTACTTTCCATTTGATCTAAAGACAAACTAGATATAGATAAACAAGTAAAAGACTTAGTATGTCCCATGTCAGTGCCATATTGGGTATATGGGACAACAAGTTTTCCAACTGCTCAGCCTTAGGGCAGGTACTATCTGGAATCACTAGAGGGTTAAAAGAGAGGTGCTGGTGTCTTGCATGTAATAGTGTCTCTAATTCAAGCACTGTCTCACCATATGTCTATACCCTCTACAATAGAGGTATAGGTCTTTTCTCATTCTGTCATCCTGCTAGGTATTAGTCAAGATCCATCATCCCAAGAAGAGATCTATAGGACCAGAGGCACTACCAGTAGTGGTGGTAATGGTGAGGGCAGAAGTGGTTGATAGAGTTTAAGTGGCCACAGGGATGCACTAGAAGAAGAAGGAACTGTTCTTGTCAGCTGCAAGGACCGAGATATTGTTGTCCAACTTGTGTAGCAAGTTGGTATAAGCAGTCAAGGTCCTTGGACCATCGGTGATAGTGGTTAGGATGTCTTTTAGTTGCAAGCTAAGACTTCAATAAAGCATATCTCGCCTAATAGTGTGTAACAGGAGCACCCTTAGGAAGATGGATCCCAATGTTGCAACTACACTGAACAACTTTAAACTTATTGCTAAAAGTTCACACAGATGGAAGAGTAAAGTAAATAGTAAAACCTAATATCATTAACCCTAACAGTTCACTCAATTAAGCTCTTGAGAGAATTGATTGTTGATGTAGGAGAGTTCTCGCATAGACGTTCAAGAAGTTTTATCTTATGGCAGAAACTCCTCCATCACTTTACTGCAACTATTTGAGCACACCCTTCTCCCCTAATGGTGGTCTGACATGTCTCCTGGCACACCCTTCAGGCATGTATGTGTCGACACACTCCAGTCGGCATTGACCTCAGAGTGTTATCGTTTCTGCGATGCATCTCCATTTTGCACACGGGAGTGAAAACCTCTTCGCATCGGTACTGTGCTACTAGCTAATAGTTAAGACACCTGATGAACTGGAATATCTATAACACCCTTCCCATATACATTGATTGCTACATAACTCCGGAAACTACTGCAAGTGGTTTATCTATCTACCATTTACAATTCTTGGGCTTTGGGTATTTTCCACAAGTTATGGTAGTCTGGATGTGATCCAACAGGCACTACCTATAACCACTACCTCAGGTCCACCTTTCCTGTAGTAGGAATCATGCTTTTACTGTCTCTGTACTTCTCTGGTAGAACCTGTGGCATTGGGGACATGTTTGGGCTTGGTAGGTATAAAACTCTCCCCGTCACTCCGGCACCACCTGGGACTACCTTTGGGACCCCCACACTTAACTCCCATTAACTCCGTCAGCTTTGGTCCATTTTACTCCTAACAACTTGGAGGAGGTACTTTACCTTTCGCCCTATGCCCTCTTGTATATCCTGTGAACAGCCTGCAGTCAACTGGACAGCAGCGATGCATATGGTGTTGCAAGTAGGTCTCCAAAGATTGCCTTTTGCTAAACTGCACACAACTATACAACCGTTTACCCATGACGTCTGGCCCTCAAGGCAGGGCCAGAGGGGCATGATGGGAATAATTTCACCAATTTACAGCTTCTTTGAAGCTGTGTAGCTCACCTGATAGCATCTCTTGGAACTGCAGATTCCAGTATTACGCCTGGCTTTTTATGACAAACATTCCAGTCATTTTTCCCAAACTCTCCAAGGGACTTCGTATTGAAAGGTAGGGTAACTTAGGATATTAGGTAGGGTAACCCAAGCTCATAGCGGGGTAACCTGATCCTGAGAGTAGAGTAATCTTGTCTTGTGGACAGGGTGACTTTATCCAGTTACCCTATCTATTTCTTCACTGGAGATAGATACCTTTTACCTTTCTCCCATTACCTGGCTTAGTAATGTAACTGCCCCTTCAGAGGTTTCTACATATGCTGACATCACTCCTGGATATAGCCAAGTACCTAAGTACTTCATCAACTATATCTGTTCATGTTAGAGCTGAGGCCATTGGGTCTCTGTGGGTCAAGTACTTACTTGCCTGCCGGTTCCTACCAGTCCGCCTCATGGCTGTCTGTATGAGTGTAGGTTCAGGCTACCATAGCTCATGTGTACTCGGTCGTTACATAGTGTAATTCCAGTTGGTGGCAGCAGTCAGGTACTAGAAGTCCACAAGGTATTCTACAAATATTTACTTCTTCTGGGCCAGGTTTCTTATTCCCCTTTCCACCATTGTGAACCTGTTTAGATCCCCAAACACTTGTTCTACTTCCATTACCAGGGCCTTTGAGTCTGTGTAGTGGATGCCCTCAGCAGTGATATTGCATTATACCTGAAGGAAGACAGGCCCAGTAAGGAGACTGATAGCATATACCAAATACTATTGTTCATTGTCAAACCAGTGGTAGTTCCACTGAGTTTTATATGAAACTGGATAGCAAAGGAGTAGTTTTTGTCCATGGTACCAATAAACTTCCCAGGACTCTGAGTAGAGGTTTTCTTGCTACTCCCTGATCCTGTCACAGAACCTGTATGGCTATTGGCAAGATTGTTATTAAGTAAGGGGACAGTTGTATTGGTATAAGCAAGGCCTTATTTAGTAGTAGCTAGACAGACCTCAAGGTCTTGGCCTTCAAGGTGAAGGGTCAAGTGTTGCTCACCTAGGGTCCAAGTTGTTATTGTAACCACTGGTTCGCAGGGGGCTCAGTAGGTATAGGTATGTTTATAGTCTAGAGAAGGATGTCTCAGAGGTCAGTGAGATAGTTGTATATCTGATCATGGTTTAGGTTACCCAGCTGTGGATTATACCAGCTGGCAGTTTGGTTTAGGTGCATGAAGACCTTAGCAGATACCTCGAGTGATCACAATATAGTGTTGTGTGGATTGGATTCCCATAGATGCAACGTGGTATAATGGGCAGGGACTGTACAGAGATAGGAGTAGATAGTCTAAGACACACCATGGTAGATGGGAGGAGAGTCAGAGGAAGGTGTGTATGCAAGACATATTTATATCAAGGTTTAGAAGGATTAGGGACAGGGTTCCAGGATTCTGGATCCAGGTTTACATGTTCCAGAGATACAAAGAAGAAACAAAGATGTAATTCCTGAGTACAGGTGTAAGCAGGAAATTATCAGATTGTATAAAGAAAGTAAACTACTAAGAAGCACACCCCTTTATATAGCCAAGGGCAACTCCTCTGCTGACAAATCCTAAAACCCCTGACACCTTCTTCATGTGCAGCCACAAGCTTTCATGAGTTTCTATAAGGTTCCATTATGTGGAGCCTTAGCCAAGTAACCAATCCACTGGTTATACAACTGCCTAATCCCCGCTTCCATATATGCAATCAAAATCCCAATACTATCATTCCCAAACTAAATGGCTCTAACAATATCAGTCTATATCTAAATACTATTTTGCAGCTTAATATTATTTTAGCACTTTAGAAAAGATTAAAGTATAAGCTATTTAACTAGTTCTATATAGTTCATTTCTAAAAATCTAAATCTATCTTATTTGCCTTATACTTCTTTTATACTATAATCAGTCATGTCATCTTCACCTGCTGTTATTCCTCCGAGTCAATGTGTTAAGCTATTTCAAGGTATCGGGATCTGTATTCAAGCTACCATAATCTTTCTCCAAGAGACAGGAAATAATAAACCAAAAATTTCTGCAATTGCCCATAAGTTTGAACTTCCTAAAAGATGATTATGGAGATGCTGGGAAGGCTAGCAGTCAAAAATTTAATTCTCAGGAGTGAACAGAAAGCTGTTAGAAGATCAGAAATTGGCTGTTTGCCAATATGTAGACTGTCTGGATGCTATTGGTACTAGTGCATATTTACAAATAGTTACTGGATATGCCAATACCCTTTTTCAAAATACATATATTGGACCTCTTCCCTCACTGACTGTTAGTGAGCATTGGAGCAGGAGATTTCTAGGTAACTATTCAGAATACTTTATCTGAAAGCAGCGTATACTTAATATTGATCGAAAAATATATACTACTCTGATAATATATATGAATGGTTTGAGAAATTTAATATAGTTTATCAATACCAGACTGGTATCTATCAACTTCCATATCTTAATCACTTTGGGTAATATTGTACTAGGCAGTTTGTGGACTACTGTGACCAATATTGTATTATCATTTTTGGTCTTCCACCACATACTAGCTACCTCCTATAACTATTAGGTATGGTTGTATTTCAGCCACATAGGTATTATCATGCAGAAGCAGTAGAAGTAGCGACCTGGACTAGTTGTGGTAATTTTGATGCATATGAACTTTTGGATAAAATTCACTCTATTTAGGAGCAAACATTTAAGTTGTCAAGGATCCTGTTGGCTTTTTGGTGCTTTGGTCTCATTTCTACAACACTAAAGTTGAAATTTCCAAATTATATTAGGCACCAATTTCTACCATTCAACAGACTATCCAATCACTTGCTCATAAATCATCATCCAGTATTCCTCTTATGATTCTAAGTCTAAAGTAAGCAGAAGACAAACTACGACAAGTACTAGCAATTTATCACCAACCTTTTAGTATAAGTTGAAGAGAATTCTCCAAGGTAGACTGGTACAAACCCAATCTGGTGTTCAGGTAATGAAACACTTGAAAGATATATAGACTGCAGAGCAGGCAAGAAATGCTAGATGCAAAGCACAGAGTCAAAGGCAACTATGAAAAGCAGATATTCTGTATGCTTCTGAAGTATAACAAGTAGTAAAAAGAAAGGAGGGTGTAGAGGTTGAGAAAGTAGAAATGCAATTATGTTGAGCACAGAATAGTAAAAAACAGGGTCAGAAAGCTCAGTATAAGGTGTTTTGGACAGAGTTAAAGAGAGAAGTGAGACAGAGAAATCTGAATTGAACTTATAAAAAAAAGGCATGTAAGATGATAATTCTGGGTATTAAATGTCAAGTGAGACAGGAAAAAATAAATGCAAAATAGATAAAAAAATTACAATAAAACTTATATTATACTCTATTAAAATAAATATAACCTTAATTTAATCTTGAGGCTGGAAGTAACTGTTAGCTATAAAATTGTATGAAGCTACAAATTTATATTAAGCTATTAAGTAACATTAAGCCATACAATGACATTGAGCCACAAAGTTATGCTGAGCCACAAATTGATATTGAGCTGCAAATTGACATTGAGCTGTCTGGTACTCACAATGATCAATCAAATATATTAAGTACCAACGGTATTAAGAGGCATCCCATCTGGGCCTAACCCTTACTCTATTGTATCCCAAGAGGCAAGCCAACCCAACACTGAAAACATATGATTTGTACTATCTAAAATGTGCACATGGCTGAACAATAGGTGTTATGTAGCTTTGCATACTGATTTGCTAAGACAAATCTCTTAAAAACAGTATTAGGGCATTTCCAGGTAGGCTTTTATCAACCTTATAGTATTTCCTGAAAATTATTACCAATGGTCAACATATATGATAGAACAACATAATAATATCAGAAATATAATTATTTGATATGATATTATACAATAAAATAAAAACCAATAACTTAACTTTCCATGTGCTCTAAAACATGTCAATAACTTTTATGTTGATACTTCACAGTAGCAATAAAGTCTGTAGAGCCATAGTTAAGTCCTTCTCTATATGCCTACATTATCTGTTCTACTCTCTATAAGTATTTCCAAATCTGTTGCTCAGATATCTATTCAGAAGCCTGTGAAATTAGAGTTTACAAAGTTTTGATATTATATTTGTAATGATTTCATGTGTATCACTTTGCTGCACCTCAAACATATTCATTAAAATTTAACTTGTAAAGGAATTTAGAATAGAATAAAATAAGATAACTTTCTTTTTTGATTTCTTCTTAAAGACGACATTTTTGATTACAGAAGCCTTGTTGATTTGCCATAATAGCTCATATATAGTATAATCCTCCTTCCAAGCAGGCCTCCAGATACTTGCTTGTTCCTGGCTTCAAACATTGTAGTCTTAAGTCTTTTCTCCAAAGATCTTGTTCTTCTACCACCTTTTTCAAACCTGTTAGTACTCCGTTATTATCAATTATCACTTGTGGCTGCATTGTGACTGGGCTAATACCAGGTTGTAGTTTCTGTACTGCACCTCCTGGCCACATACTCATATTTTTTACTAACAAAGCATCCTCAGCAAAGACTAAGTGACTTGTTGTATTATCAAAAAGAAACAAAGCCTAATATTCTGAAACTGCCAATTTAAAAATTGAAATTACAACTTGCAGTACTTGGTTTACCAAGTCATCCCTATCCCACCACCTGTCTTCTCCATATTCTAGCTTCATCATAGTAGTATAAGGACTACATTGTAAACTGGTATTTGGATCAGAAGATAGCCCAAAGTTTGGAGGCTGTAAAATTGGTATAGACTGTAGAGTATGGAGACAACCACCTGGTAAAATGAAATCAGAAACTATGATCTCTTTTCTGCAGGTCTTCTTTCTCAAAAGAGGTTCTCCATCTTTCATCCAAATATCCTTCCTTCCTTCATTTGAATCAAAAGTTGATTCATCATAGGTTACCTGAACTATTGGCTTTTGTCCTTCAGTAGATTATTAGGAATAATTATCTGCAAGTTGCTATGAATATCTAAATCCCAACAGACTATAAATGGTTTCAAGAACTCCAGAATTGGTAGAAACTTATTTTGACCATAATCCACAATATCAGCTCATTCATGCCCATTAATATATACTCCTTTCTTGACTCCTGTATACTTGTATCTGAGAATCTTTGTATCTAAGTCACTTGCACTTGTGATAGTAGAGTAGATATAGTGAACAAGATATATCTTTAAAACTCATAGATTAATCCCAGCTTGCATGATCTATCTAACTGAAGAGAAAATAGAACACTATTTATATCTCTCTATAGTTACACAAATACTGCCCCATACCAAGGAAATCTATAGAATACACTAGAATCTTCTAGCATAATAACAGGCCTTGTGATTGTGTCACATGACTAACACAATCACACCACCAAACAGGAATAGAATAATGTAATTTTGAATTGTATCTAAGATAATGCAGCCAGCAAGTAGCAGTACACGTAGTCAAGATCTTTCTTATAAACCTCTCGAAAGGAATCTCAGTATCTGACAAATGACTTTGTAGCAGATTAGTTTGTTCTTCACTTTTACTCAATCCCAGCTCTCTACTAACCATGCTTGATAAAGTTCCCATTTGCTAGTAGAATGTAATAGCAGTTGCAAAGTGAAATGCAGAAATTGAATCTCCACTAGAAGCTAAAAACTATTGTACTGCCAACATAGTTTCTTCTTCTTGCAGATACATTAAAACAGTTTCTTGAATCTGCTTCTTATATTTCTTAATTGCTTGTGATTGAATCCACTTATACTTTTCTTTCAAGATCCATACCACTACTCAATGTCCTCTTCCCGCTGTAGGTGCAACCAGTTTTACTACCTCTATTCTGGTCATTTACCATGTCAACTTTGTAAGTCCAAGTTTTGGGAATTTCATAAACTTCAAACTTGATTAAAATATTCTCGATCTTGTCCTTGTAGATGACATTTCTTAGACTTCAGAAACTTTCGCAAATCATGAATTGCTAATAGATATTATATTCAATTTTGCTTTGTTTTATTCTTTGTCAAATATGCTCTGCTATATTATTATTACTTACTACTGGAGAGTATCACAATTTTTACTTGATCACAATCTACATGGACTATTCTGGACCAGTATTTTATCTCTTGCTCTATTAGAAGAGAAAGATTGTATTCTCCATCTTCAGAGTCAGTTGTTAGTTTTTCTAGTTCTATGACTATTTTTACTTAGATGTTAGTAATAACTCAGTTTGAAGTTCTTTCTAACAACTCTCAATTCGTACCTGATTGTAGATTATTTTTAACCTCTGATTCTAACCTTGCTTTATCTAATCTCTTTCATCTTCTCCATGAAGTTTGATGAGATACTGGATTCCCTGAAATAGGATCTTTTATGACTAGCTATTCTACTTTCAGTATGATCCAATATCTTATATCCTGTTTCATACAAATTGTAATCAGTAAACTATTTTCTTCTATCGCAATTATCCAAATATGAACTGTATCTTAGAATATCTTAATTTACGTTTATACCATATCTCAGACACTTCTAAATCTTGGGTTACTGAACTACTTTCCTCTCTGGCTTTTTCATCAAGCTCTGCATTCTCTTCCTAAGTATTTATTCTTATTGGTTGACCACCAAGTTTTCCAACCTGATGTCTCAACAGACTGTTTTTCTTAGGATGAGTTATTAGTCTAATTAAGTATAAATATTAAAACTAGAAATATCTAGAAGGTCAAAAAAGTTGTTTGACAAGATAACATACCTTTAGTAATAGTAATAGGATGATATAGAGTTGTTAGATAAAAAGAGTAAATTAATTTAAATTGAATATTATATATTCCAGTTTGTACCAACGGAGTTATATTATATATAATTTAAAATAGTATTATATTATTCTTAAATATTAAGGTCCTAAAGTTATATTCATAGTTATAGGAGGTATAGCTCTGTGCAGATAAATCAAGTCTTAGCAAAGTTAGTTGATAACTAAGCAGAAAAGTTTTAATGGTCTTAGCAAGCTTGATGTAGCTGTATCTAACACCAAAGAGACTTTCTCATCCAAATTACAGAACTTTGAAGGATTATACCAATCCTTTAAAGTAAGTGAAAATTACAAAGAAACTACTACATGATTCTTCTTAATAATTCCTATATGGTAGTAGTTTTTTCAAACTTTTAGTAGCTTCCGGTAATTTGTTATAATGTATTAAAAATAAGGTAAATCCTTGTACATGTTTTGAATGGCATGAACCATATCAATCCTAACTATAAAAAAAATTAAAACAAAATAAAACAAACAATATCAAACTTACATATTTCCTGCCAGGCCCAATCCAGAAATCTCTAACACCTTCTCCATATATTCTATTGTAATCCTCTAATACTCCTTCAACATATGTATACTTTTATACACTTTTCTATACAAAAAACAATTTCTTGCATCTGGCTGGTGTTGTTCCACCCACTTCAACACCAAAGCCCTCCTGTACTGCACATGATATATCATCTATTCCATTAGGACTCTAGCCCTAAATCCATCCATGATACTCCTCTGACCAACTGAATTCATCCTCAGGTAGCAATAGAGTCTGGAGGTGTGTTACAGTTTCCTACTACTCATTGTACTAATAACAGGTAATGACCTTTGTCTTCCAAACTGCGCTATAATATGTCCAAGAGCTCCTCAAGTCTCTTGGCCCTATCTTACTATTTCCGCATAAGAATTAGTTTCTCACCAACACCAAGAGTCTCAATCTTTAGATAGTCAGATTGGTCCATATAGCAGAACAGTTTGGAGCATAAAGGTTTTTATATTGTAAAGAATGTAAAGTTGTAGACAGGAAATAACAAGAGATGGTTGTCTGAAGAGCTAACTTATCTGTGAAAACCAGGCCTTTATACAGGCCTCTTCCCACAACCCTAACCCTACCCTGATGCTCAATCAAGATTCGATGCAAAACCAACCATAATATCATATGACCCAATTGTATCATGTGCACAAAACATCTCACAAAACAATCTCATGGCCTCTACATAAGCTCATGTATGAAATGCCTAAGCTATATGACCTACTAAGAAGGTCAGGTATGAAACATAAACAAGGCTGCCTTGCGGAAAAGCCTTACAAACAAGTCTAGACCTACTCTATGACATCAACTGTATGTCATGTGTGAAACATAAATTGAATACAAATATAAATCAAAAACAACCATAAATCAGATACAAACAAGCCCCATAACCTGCTAACAAGGTCATATACAAAATCATAACTTAACCCTATAACCTCTAATGAGGTTATACATGAAATCTGTTCTTTGCTTCCATCATGTGGCTAGCACTTCTCTAGCCAGATCATGACATTAGCTCCCCTCTCCCTTATCCTCAGTCCCTGAGGATATATTTATCTTCTCCTCATCCTCCTCTCCTCAATCAAAGCAGCATACCTCTATGTTTGAAGTTTGTGTCATTTGGCGTAGTTGTATTCCTTCAGGAGCTAGTCCTCTACCTCTCTTCTAATCCATCACTCCCAGTCCTCTCTCTCCTGTTGCTCTCGTACTATTCTTTCCACAACATGTAGTCTCTCAACTGTTCCTTATGGCTGGTTGGCCATCTTATTTCGCTGCATTACAGTTTTGTCCCGTATGCGGATGGTTTCCTGAAGGCTGTCTTTGTGTAAAAAAGAGATTTTGTGCTCCACTCTCTTTCTCAAGTCCATCCTCAGAGCTTGCTCCTTCACCTTCCCTTTCTTGTTGCCGGTGGTAGGAGCAAAACCTGTATAGGCAGAACCTGTGTAGGCAGTTCTGCCAATAAATCTTTTCATGCCTGGGCTGTGTTGGGGCCACTGTTTCATTTCCTTCCTACATCTGTCGCTGCCAGCTGTTTATCCACTCCTAGTGGCTATCCGAATCCCTCCTTTTGGTGGCCTCCGTTGGCCACCAGTTGTGTCCTTCCTTATTGCTTTCAGTGGATAGTATAGTCATCATCACTGCATGCCATTCAGGTCTTTTTTGTGTATTCTTTTCTTAGTTCCGTTGCTGCTTCTTTAGCCTCCTTTTGTACTCCCAGTACATCTTGTTCAAATTTTCCTTATTCTTTAATGGCCACTACTGCCACCCAGCTACTTCTCTCCATCTCAGAATGGATGGTCAGTTGCTCGCTTGTATAGATAGCATTGTTGAAAGAGAAGGATGAATCTTTAGCATTGGTAAAATTCATGGCTCAATACTACTCTTGATCGTGTTTGGGGGAATAACTGGTCAACTTAGCATGCTATTGAAGTTTACCATAGTGTAAGCATAAGTTAATTATTTCTCAGAGTTCATATTTATCTATGCTGACTATCTCAATACGTGGAGGGAAAGGTTTTTTCTGCATGGGAAAAGAGTTTTCATGGTAGGGTTCAAGGTGACTGATGTGGAATGTTGCATGGGTTTGTTTCATTGAGGGGGGAAGGTCAAGTTTATATGCTCATAACCTGACCTATTCAATTATCCCAAACAGGCCAAGTTTCTTGTAGTTCAGCTTCTTCAAAAGTCTCAAGCTCTGGATTTTGCATAGTATCAGCTAAACCTGGTTGCTGACGGCAAGGATTGGGTCTGGTTTCCAGTGCTTATCGCTTTTTTTCTTTTGACTCATTTTTGCTAGAGTCATGTCATCCCATAATAGGTCATATATCTTTATCATTTCTGGTGCTTGCATTTTCTTTCCGAGTGGTTGGTATTCTATTTGATCAAATATCAGATCATCTCCATAGTTCCTGAAGAAGGGTGTTGCCCTTATTGTTTCTTAGCTTCTGTTGTTGTAGGTGAATTCTGCTGTTGACAAGAATTCCATCCCATTGTCTTGCTGATATTTGATGTAGGCTCATAGATATTGTTCTAATATTGCATTTATTCTGTCTGTCTGTCCATCCGTTTGTGCTTGGAAAGCTATACTCAAGTGTCAGCTAATACTTAATTGTTATATGATTTCTTTTCATACCTCCAACATGAATAGTAATCCTCTGTCAGAGGTAATATCTTTCACTAATCCATGAAGTCTAGGGACTTAGTCTTTCAACAGGTTGAAGAACTGTGGTGCCATCATATCTATTCAGTATAGTATAAAGTATGCCATTTTCATAAGTCTGTTGATAACAACCTATACGGTATCCTGACTACTCAATTTGGGAAGTTCTATGGTGAAATCTATCACTGTGGATTGCCATAGTTTTCCTGGAGTTTTGAGCAGTTTGAGCAGCCTATAGTACACATGTTTAACTATTTTCGTTTATTGATATATGTTGCAATTCTTCACATATCTTTTAATATCATCCTGCATCAATTGCCTATAGTACGTTCATTGAATCGTGGCTACTATTTTAGCTATTGTACCATGTCCTACTAGTGGGATGTTGTGATTTCTCCTTATTGTTTCTATTCTTTAGACTTCCTTGGTGGGGAGCCTTATCTTATCATCATACTATAGCTATCTGTCTTCTTCCCACCATAACCTGAAGGCTATATTTTGTATTTGTTTTAGGCCCCTGCTCAGGGCCTCTTTAATTTAGTTGATTTCTCTATTGTTGACCGTGCTTTATTTTACCCATCCTTTGTATTCTTCCCTATTGCTTGTTCTTGTAGTCACTTCATTTAGTTTTTCATAGCCACTATCTTCCTCTTCCTCCCCCTGGAAATATTTTTCCAGAACGAGAAGTATACTTTATCATTGCCACCATGTTTCCTTTTTGGTGAGAATGCTCTCCCAGGTTCATGTTGACCCATACACCTTTTCGCCTTCTTTCCCTGGTTGGTATTCAAGTTGGAGATAGTATTGGCTTAATGTTTCACTACATCTAATTTGTTGTCCATTCAGTTCTTTGATGATGGTGAACACGGGTAGGTTCTTGTAGTCTGTACTGATATGGATTATATGTTGACTTTCTAGCGTGTACTTCCTCCAATCCTGGAGCACTTGAACTATAGCTAATAGTTCTTTGTCGTAAATGTTATAGTTTTCCTCAGCCTTTGATATTGTTTTTGATCTAAATGCAACTGGTCTCCATAGTCCATCCTCCCTATACTGCGAGAGAATTCCAGACAATATGTAGTCGGATACATTTATCTTGATCATAATGCATAATCTGCAGGCGAAATGTGGTAGTATCAGTGCTGTACTAAGTTATTTTCTCATGTCATCAAATTCTTGTTGTTCCTTCTCTCTGCAATCCCACTTGATCGCTTTCCCTGTCATATCATAGAGGGATTTAGCTGTTTTGCTGAATCCTTTGATAAATTGTCCATAGAAGTTGCAGAAGCCTATACACCTTTGTACTCCTTTGGCGCTTTCTTGGTGCTTTGTTGTTATCGATAGCCACTATTTCCACCAGATCAGCTCGTTCCCCTTCTGGGTTGATAATAAATCCTAGGTATTCAAACTTATTTGTATGGCAGTTGCATTTCAATAGGTTTAGTTTGACCTTAACTTTTCTCAATACTTGCAACACATTCCAGATATCTTGGCAGTGTTGTTCGATGTTGTTCAAATGTATAAGCATATGATCTAAGTAGATGAATGAGCGTATATCTAGGTATTTGCTCAACTTGAAGTTGATCCACTACTGGAATATTGCTGGTACATTTGATAATTAAAAGGGCATACCTAGGTACTCATATTGTCTATATTGGATTCTCAAAGCCATCTCCCACTGGTCTCCTTTAGCTATCCTTATATTGTGATATGTAGCTTTAATATCCAATTTTGTGTAGTCCTTGGTCTGTTCTAGAAAGTCGAATGCTTCGTCAATCAGTGGTGCAGGATATCTGTCTTTTAGTGATACTGCATTCAGTCCCTGGAAATCCACACACAGTCCCAGTTTCCCCACTTTCATCTTAGCAAATAGAATGGGTACTCCTGCTGAGGAGGATGATGGTCTCATACAGTGTTGTTCTAGATTCTGTTGGAGGTATTCCCTTACTGCTTTCAACTCTTCTTCCCCTAATAGGTAGAGTTTCATAAATGGCATTGCCTTTCCTTCTCCTGGTTTGATCTGGTGATCCTCACTTTTGTAATCAGGGAGATTCTTTCCTTCGTTTTCTTCGAATGGGTTGAGATAATCCTGATATTCCTTTGCGACCAGTTGCCTCAAAGTCATCCTTTTCTTTTTGGCTTGTTCTTTTACCGTTAGCCATGTACTCATGGTCAATGCTTCTGAGATTATTGACCAGTCTTTTCCTTTATCCTATTTGAGTATCCCTATTTGTTCTTCTTTCAAGTAAAGTAGACTGAAGGCCTTTGCTGATATGAAGGATATACTCACAGGTTTCACTTCTGTCATTTCGGTAAGGTGGTTGTCTGAGGTTCCTTGTCCCATGCTACAGAATCTGTCCTCACCTCTTTCCGCCTTATCCAAGTTTTGCACTTCATGCATTTCCCTGAGATTGATATGTTCAACAATCATCTGGGCTATGTGATCTCCTTTTTAGACCAAATAGTCCTTGTTCTTTAGGTTTATTAGTAGAACTTGTAACTCACCCCTATAGTCTACACCTATCACTCTAGTGCCTGTGGTAATCCCATATCAGGTTGCCATACTACTGTGTAGAGCGATTCATACATAGGTGCCTTGAGGAAGTCCCACTGCAATGCTGCTCAGTATCATCATTTGTCCTCTCGCAGGGACCATCATATCTTTAGTGCTGGACAGGTCGTGTCCTGCAGCCTTCATAGATCCATGGGTTAATTTTTTGCCATCCAGGTATAACACTTGTACCCTTATGCCTTCCTCTTGGGGGATCATTTCTTCATATTTAGTGTCCATATAAAAGATCTGTGTCTGCAGGTTTTCTTGTATCACTTGTTCTTCACAGATTGTTTTAATTATTGGGAACGTTTCCAGGCACAACTGCATGCATAGTTCGCTGTTGCAGTTGATTTGGCCTTTTTCCCAGTTGATGTTCAGATTGTGTCATTTTAGCCATATTGTTTCTAGTATAGCATTGTGCGTCTGTAAATGTGCTACTTGAAATATCATAGCTTCATGATATGACACTATCTCTATTACTGCTTGCATGGTGTGGGTGATTGGTCCCACTTTGCTTTTCTCCTTGTTGACTACATATATGTTTCTTAGTTTCTTTATCTTCTTCACTGGTAATTCATGTGTTTCACAGAACTCTCTGTCCATGAAATCCTTGCTTGCTCCTGAGTCAAGTATCATATTCATTTCTATGTTCTTGTTTGTTGTACATACCTTTATCTTAATCACAAGAACTTTGTTGCCATTGTCATAGCGGTGCATGTTGTTGCTTGTTGCCTTTTTGTTATTTGTTATTGATATACATACAATGCAAGTCGGTTTCCCTCATGTGTGGTCCCTCAGACTACTCTTTGCCGCAGACTTTACATGTTTAAAGTCTCCTGCTTCTTAGTTCTCTCTACTGCTTCTATTTCTTGGATCTTAGTGTCCTTTTATCAACTATTCTTAATAAAGTACTCCTTCAATCCATATCGGAGTCATGCATTCTCCTTTCAATACTTTTTGCATTCTTGGTCTGATAATCTTTGGAACTCTCAGTTTCTTCTTCTGGCCCTATCCAAGTCCATAGAATTCCAGGCCTGTGATGGCTTAGGCATACTTGCTGGCCTATAGGTGTTATTGTTGTTTCACAACATGGTTTGTCATATCGTTTCTGCAGTTCTGTTTTAGAGGTGTTGGACCAAGCAGATCTTATTCTCTTTGTCGATAGCCCACACTGCAAAGTTTTTCTTAGTTGTATATGTATGGTCTCAGTTTTTCAATGCTTTTCATAGTCTTTCATTAGTGGCTCCTATCAGGGTGCTGAACTCGGTATTGTTATCATATTCTGCTTCTACGACTATCATGTGAAACTTGTACCAGAAGTTGGAGAAGTTATCCTTTCCTTGTTTCATCTTGTTCAGTTTGAGTCAAGCTATTTCTTTGGCAGTCCAGTCTCCAAACTGCATTTGAAGGGTTTCCTTAAACTCCATCCTTGATGCCTATTCTCTGTCTCACCTGTCTTCTATGTAGAGCAGTATCCATTGACCTGCATCATCTCTTATGAGAGATTCTACGTAGTCTATCTTTACCGTGTCCTTGCCCTGACCATACCCCTTGACCTTGAAATACTGTTTCTGTTGGCTTAGGAACAGTCTTAGTTCCTCTTAGTGTCCTTCAAGAAGGTCTTGTTCTTTTGTTTTGGGTCTTGATTCCAGGTAAGTGTAGATAGCCCCCAGGAATCTTGTTATTTGCTCTTCCGCCATCATCAGAGCTTACCTAGTTGCCCCTGTCAGGGGTGCTGGTGCTGATACTATGACCATCTGTGCTGGTCATGGTGTTCCTTCTGATAAACTGTCAGTTGTTGAAGTTTCTTCTGGTGTGACCATACTTACAGCTCTTGAGGGTTGGCTTGCTGCTTTGCCTAGTACGTTCTCTATTCTTCCTTGATCAAGGGTACCATTAGTGAAATCTATATCTCCTTCATTGTTATATGTGAACTCCAGATTCCTTGGCATTACCATTGTACAGTTACTAGGTGCCATAGGAGATACAACCCAATGTTACAGTTTCCAACTACTCCTTGTTCTCATAACAGGTAACGACCTTCATATTCTGAACTGCACTGCACTATGACCAAGTGCCCCTCAGGTCCCTTGGCCCTACCTTAGCATTCTAACATAATAATCAGTTTCTCATCAATACCAAGAGTCTCAGTCTTTATATCGCCAGGTTGGTCTGTATAGCAGATAGGTTGTTGACTCTATATCTTACCCATATAGTAGAATGATTTGCAGCATAAAGGTTTTTATATTGTAAAGAATGTAAAGTTGTAGACAGGACATAACAAGAGATGGTTTTGTGAAGAGCTAACCTATCTGTCAAAACCCAGCCTTTATATAGGCCTCATCCCACAACCCTAGCCCTATCCTGACACCCAGCCAAGATCAGGTGAGAAACCAATCATAATATCTTATGACCCAATTGGATCATGTGCATAAAATATAAAACAATCCCACAACCTCTAAATGAGGTTATGTGCGAAATACTTAAGTCACGTAACCTATTAACAAGGTTATATGCAAAACATAAACAAGTCTAGGCCTGTCCTATGACATCAACTGTACATCATGTATGAAATATAAATCAAGCACAAATATAAATTGAACATAAACAAGCCTATGACCTGCTAATGAAGTCATCTGCGAAATCATAACTTAATCCCATAACCTCTAATGAGGTCATGCGTTGAACCTGTTCCTTGCTTCCGTCACCTGGTCAGCGCTCCTCTAGTCAGATTATAACAATATACTGGGCTTCCCTGTACTTCCTCTACTATATGTATTCCCACATCCTTAGTAGTTTGTTTGACCCTCCAAGGAAAATACTGTTCCTCTCAGTAGTATGATGATCTCTCATATCCTCTTATCCTGGCAGATACTGAGAGTCTCCACTACCATTTCACTATTTTATAGTATTGTGACTGTTCTATTACATGGGTTCTCAAACTGGACCATTTCACCTAGATCCACTAGAACAGTTGATAGTATTCCAAGCTCAAAGTAGTTGTTTTCAGTCCTACACTCCCTCAACTGGGAGATGGACTTGTCGATGTAGAGCTCCTTCATATCCAATCGCTTCTTGAAGAACCTGGCACACTACTTCTAGTATCCCCATTTCTCACCCCCTTAGCACATCTCATGTCTGGGGATTACTGACTTTACTTATAGTCATATCAGAACATAGGCATTTATCTGTAACAATCCCCCCACATATCTCAACCTGGAAATACTCTACCTGTAGTAGTAGTGTCTCTCCGCTTCAGTCTATCTTGCTGACTCCTCCAACCTTATCTCTCTTTCCATTCCAGTGGCACTGGGACTCAAATTCTACCCTCTCCTCCTTTCCGGATCCAAAACTTTCCCCTTCCCTACTCTTGCTTCCCAGTCTGCCATTTCATTTCCCATCACCTTTCTATATCCAAAAACCCATTAGAAATTGACTTCCTTATACTCTTCTGTTGCCATTGCCATCAACTCCCACAACCTGGCCATGTCTCCTATTTTCTCCATCTTCTGGACCATCTGCAGTCCCAATTTCAAATCTGTGAATATGGTACACTTTCCGACATTCCTTTTTCTTTCCTCTTCAAGTGCCTCCATCATCACTACAAGTTCTATTTGACTAATATCCCATTGATACTGTATAGCACTGCTGTCCCCCTTGGCCTCCCTCTCTACCTCAATCTCTATCCAACCACAACCAGTCCTATTCTCTTCTCAAGCCCTATCAGTGTAGTAGCAGGTTGTCCCATGTTCCGTCCGTTTCATAATCTTATTATGCTCTTCAACGGCACTCTCTTTCAAGGTGGCAATCCTTGTGCTAATCACTGCACTAATGGCTCTTTTGGACTCCTAGCATACTTCACCTATTCTCAGACAGTGACATATGCTTTTTACTCTTCCAAACCAAGGCTGACCTTCTCCATACTTCCAGGTTAGGAAGTGACTATATCTTCTCTGATGGATATAGTTCGGCTATATTTCCACTGTATAGTTTCCTGTTCCCCCTAGCACTATACTATTGGTGATCTTTAGTATGGTACAGGTCATGGATCTCAACATCCCATTGACACTGATTTGTATCCTGTCAATCTGAGTTTTTTGTTTCATAAACTCAATCTCATAGTATACTATCGATAGATGCACTAATTGAATAAGTCCGATAACTTCCCATACACTTATCCCTCCACAGGACCCAAATTCCCATAACACCACCACTATTCTTCTTCTTACTCCCTCACCTCTCACTAACTAGTATTCCACTTGTGTCTTCATGCTCCTGTTCTTCTTCTCAAACTAGTATCCCAAGACTGGTAGTTCTAGAACCTCTAGGCAATGTTTCTTATTCCGCAAGATTGAGGCCCAGTTCTCACTACCGAATTCTATCTAATCAGTTTTCTTAGTATTAAGCTTCATCCCCCTCTGTTCAGCTACCATCCAATTGTCCTTAAATGTCTCCATCATACTAGTCTGGGCCATCCACATAGACTCTCTATAGGCATGCAAGATCCTGTTATCCATATAGCTAATCACCAACTAGCCCTATCTCAGTGTATTCAACAGTCTCAGTCTGAAAATATTAGCAACACAAATCCCAAACAGAAATTGGAATAATGGGGAGCCCTGTGGTATACTGACATTAGTATTCTAAGTCTCCTTGTTCTACCATTAAACCTGAATCTCACTTTCCAGTTTCTTATCCACTCAATCATCTACTTAATCAGCTGCTCTCCAGACCCATAACCTCTTATTGTGTCCACCAACATGTCTCTTCCCATATTGTCAAATTCTCCTCCAACACCTGTTGACAGTATTGCAAAATTGGCATCATTGCGGTACTCAAAGATTTCATATATTAAAGCTATAGTATTGTATATTGATCACTTTCTTCTTGATCTAAACTTGGCTTTCTCCATGTCTACAACCTTTTCCCTTCAACGAAGAATTGTTCTTTCCACTACCTTGGCAATAGCTGATAGTTAGTAGATCATTCCCCATGACTTAGTTACATTGTACACTTCCTTGTCTGCTTTCATTATGAGAACCACCTCCACTTCCTGCTAGTCAGGATACCCTTTCTCTATCCTGTAATTTACCACCTGCAGTAGTGTATCTGGGCCCACTCTTATCCAAAACTAAATAAACATGTAGCTCATCCTGTCTATTCCCAATGCTGTATTGCCTAGAAAGCACTTCAGTACACTCCTCACCTTATCTATCCCCATCTGCTCCATTTTCACATTTTGGCCTTACTATCCTTCAGATGAGCTGGGTCTTAACTGTCCAGTAATAATATCCCTTATACTCTGGTAGTCCTGGTACTGTACTCTGTCATCGTCTACCTGGTATTGGATTGTATAATCACTGGTTAGTATCTTGATTGCTCCAAATATATCATACTCTTTCAACCTTCTCAGTCTAGCCTTGAGCACATCGTATCATGTCTGAATCAGAGTAGCCCAGAATGCTCTTCAGGCCAGCTTCTACACCTTCTTATCTCTTACTCTTCTTAGTTCTCTCATATCCTTCCCTATTCTTCTAAGCTCCTCACTTCTCTACCACTCTGTTTCATGTCCCTTTACCCCCACTCCCTGTCTCATCTCCTCTGTCATCCCCTTCACCCTTATCGATATCTCTTCCACTGTTGTATTCTCTTCTTCTATTTCCTTCAACATGAAATGCACCCATCCCCAGTCCACCCTATTTCAGTTGACAGAAGGCTCTCAGGTTTTTGGAAGAGTATACATTAATTCCCGTAATGGTCCCCATATATTCCAGTCCTGCCTTGTCATAGTAAGTCACCTTTCTCACCACTTATAGGCCAACAAATGCAAGGTCCATAACTGATACATTTCTGAAAGTTGGTCTATTAACCCTTCGCAAAGTCAGTCTATTTGTATCCTACTCCTATTTTATCTCACAGCTGTATTTGTTTTACCCCTTGTCCTATCAGAGTAATCTCATGTTAAAGGCTTCAACATAGATGTCTAATACTGATAGGTCCTTCAGCTTCTCTCTTATCTTTGGTACACCTATTTTTGGTTGTAGTTAAACACCTGTCAAACTTCAGTTCTTTGATCTTCAATCCAGATGCCTCTGTTCCGCGAACAACCCTCCTCCTCTCTCCGATTCAAATAGTCCCACCAACTCCTTCTTAAGCCATATTTCAACATCTCGTCAAACAACATAAGAACCTAAAATACAATTCCTCTCTTGAGACTTCAGTTGCTCGCTTACTCTCTGAGGGGGGTCCAATATAAAAAGTACTCCTGCCCACCATATCCTCTCCATTCCTAATGTTCAATTCCAGCTGCTTTTTCTAACATTTATCATGTCACTTCATATCCTCATTACCAGTTTGTTCTGGTAACCTTTCTCCCAACCAAAGGGCTTGCAGGTGCTGAGAGTCAAGCGACAAGTTCTTCTACATTAAGTTTGTCCTCATATGGTAAGGTCTCTCACAATCCCTGGGCTATCTTTCAACCCCTGTTTCAAGTCTCATCTGCTACACCAAATGCCAATATATGCTCTACTAGTAAGGGAGCATTTCATATAACCGGTACGGGTACAAGGTTGTTTTATGTTTGGTTTCACAGTATCGTTTGATACTTGTATTGTTTCGTGTGCTATCGGTTGATACACACAATGTTTTGTGTTTGATTTCACAGTATCGTTTGATACTGGTATTGTTTCGTGTGCTATCGGTTGATATACACTATGTTTTATGTTTGGTTTTACAGTATCATTTGATACTTGTTTTGTTTCGTTTGCTATCAGTTGATACAAACAATATTTTGAAATATCGCTCATACTGGAGACAAGCGATAGTCTATATTTAAAGAGTGCTGATTCCCGCGATGGAAACAGCAGACTTCGACAGACAGTATTCTTAATTTACTTAGTTGAATGGTTACTTTTTTGATCTCGAATTACACCCCATTCGAAGCCTCCTTTAGTAAGCAGTGCTCGCTTCTTGTTGATCAACAAGCCATCTGCTTCTATCATGCTGCTACATCACTAGGGCTTGCCTGAACAAGTTACATTTTTTTAACCTCAGCAAGTGGTTAAAAAACCTGCATGGACCTGGTCTGATCAACCTACAAAACGTCCAACAACAAAGCTAGAAGTGGGGAGTGGCAGAACCAAGAGAGGTTCAGCTCAGCCAACACAACACCATTGAGTCAGTGGAGACTTGAAGTGGGAAGCAGGTCCCACAAGAAGGACTTACCAAGAAAAGGCAACCCAAGAAACTGAAAGGGCAGAAGAGCAACTTCTCGATTGATGAAGGTGAAAGACAACTAGCACGAGACTTGGCCAGGCAGACCTTTAGCAAATCAACAGAGGAATTAGCAAAGGTGGCAACAAGCCTTCCTGGGCTATTTCCCCCTAGCCCCAGCAAAGGAAAGGCACAGGCGGAACCACCAAAGAAAGACAGTCTACCTGTCGATACACCAGAGAAGAAAGACAATGATAGCAAAGACTCAGACCACTCGGTGGAAGCAGAACCTCTGGACGAAGATCCTAGTGATGAGTCAGAAGGCTTGCCAGATGACGGTTCCAGCAGCGAAGAGTCCGAACAGGATATGTCCAAAGGAGAATCCGCCGCACCGCCCGGCCCAGGGGCCGGGCAAACAGGACCAAAAATCAAACTTCTGCTGCCACCCTCGTTCCCAGAGAAAAAGGAGGACCTAAAACCCGGAACATTTGATCGATGGGTAACAACCACTTCTCAATACCTGGCCCTGCATGGAGTGGAAAAAACCAAGGAAGGAAGTGGAGCGTACTTCGGAAGCTTCTGTACCAGAAAAGCAGAGGAGGCATACCACCAAGCAATGAACCACGATGAGAGGGAGGAAAAAATCCGAGGAATGACGCTGATAAAATACCTGAAAGTAAGATTCCAATCCTCGCAGAACACGGAAGAACTATACAAAAGGTTCAAGGATATCCAGCAAGTATGAAATGGGAAAACAGAAAGAACAACCTTGGTAGCGACGGATCTCTTAATGTATCATGGACTATTGCCTACCGGGACGGTATCTCAGTACACGCTACGACAAAGATTGTATGAAGCAATGCATCCCAGACTATGCCAGGAGGTAGACCCCATGGAAGAAGAGGGAGACTCCTTTGACAAAATAGGCAAGCGGGCCGAACGAAAGTACGCTATCCTGTATGAAACAGGAGTTTACCGAACCCACACACCACAGCGGAGGAACAGCAAAGATTCATTATCGCAGGACAAAACAAAGAAGAAGAAACCATACCACATGAATTCGAAAGACAAGAAAGACAAGAAGCAGAAATGACGCGATGAAGGCACATGCTTCGAATGCGGGAAAAAGGGGCACTATGCATAGGATTGCTATTCCAAAAAGGGAAAAGGAAAAAGAGCTGAGTGAGAAACAAGTGCGAACCACATGGAAGCAACTGAATACGTCGAAGTGGAAATTAACTTGGTGGAAATGGAAAGCCTCCGAACGCAACCAATGACTGCAATCAGGCCCCGTGACACTCTAGAAGTAACGATTCACATAGAAGGCCATCCAGCAAAGGTACTATTCGACACAGGAACAATCGGCTGCGACACAGTTAGCGCCACCTTTATCTCTACCCATGGCATCCCTACGGAACCCCTGCCGCAACTGACAACAGTCAATATGACCATGAAAGGCACCTGCTCCTCGAGCGCTAAGAAGTGTGGTCCGACAGTTGGAATCAGGAAAAATAAATGCACAAATCAGGAGATGTTGGTAGGAAATCTCGCGAAATACGACGCCCTTATAGGAATATCATTCCTAAAAAGACACAATGCCCTTATCAGGTGTGCGGATACAGCAGTGGAATTTGCCAATGACAAACTGCGTGTGCTATACAAACCATCAAGTGGGAAAATCCGAGCCGCTGTGTCAGACGCCACCTCAAAAGCATTGCTGGAAGAATACAAGGTTGTATTCCTGGACAAGATCCCAGAAACGCTTCCCCCTGTGGGTAAGATTAGCCATCACATTTGGCTAAAAGATCCAAGCGACCTACGAAACCAACCAACATACTCGATCCCAGAAGCATACAAGTAGGAACTCATGAACTGGATAAATGAGAAATTACGGGCTGGAATTGTCGTGCGACAGGAAGTTCCCGTAGCGGCACCTATGTTTGTATAACCCAAGTCAGATGGAAGGATCCGCCCCCTGGTAGACCTGAAAATCCAAAATGACAACACGATCATGGATAGTCCATCGATTCCAAACCAACAGCAGAACCTTAACCGAATAGGATGAGCGAAATTCAGGAGTAAGATTGACCTAATTGACCCATACTTCCAAACATGAGTAGACAAAGACAGTGTCAAGTTTAATTCATTTAAAACCCTCTTTGGAGGATTTGTCAGCAAAGTAATACTACAAGGAGACATGAATGCACCCCCAACCTTCATGCGGATAATGGAGGACCTGCGAAGCGAATTTCTACATCACTTTGTATGGGTATACATTGATGATATTCTTATATTCTCAGATATGTCAGAGGAACACAAGAAATACATACGCCAGGTCTGTGATCAACTGAGAAAGGCAAAGTTCTATGCAAGCAAGAAAAAGTCAGTACTATTCGCAGACAGGCTGGAAGTACTAGGACATATAGTAGACAACGAGGGGATCCATGCCTCTCCCCAGAAAATATCAAGCATTGCAGGATGGGAGAGACCTAGCAACAAAAAGGAATTGCAACGCTTTCTAGCAATAGTGAACTATGTAGCTCAGTTCCTCCCACACCTTGCTACCTTGACGGCACCGCTAACAGATCTGACTGGAAATGCGGAATTTGTATAGATGACCACCCATCAGACTGCATTTAAGATGGTAAAAAAGCGCATCACCGATCACAAAGTCATGCGACCAATAGATATACAAAGCGAGAAACCAATTTGGCTAATTACGGATGCCTCAGATTTAGGAATAGGAGCATGGGTGAGACAGGGACCCACATACGAGATGGCTCAACTGGCCTTGTTATACAGCAGGAAGTTCACCAATGCACAGATGAATTATAGAACTACCGATAAAGAGGCCCTAGCGATAGTGGAAGTGCTTAACCGGTTCCACAATGTACTGATGGGAAATCCCTTCACGATAGTAACAGACCACCAACCTTTGACTCATCTACAGACTGCGAAGAATCCAAGCAGAAAGCAAGTTCGATGGCTCAGCACCTTAGAAAAGTAAGACGCAAAGATAGTCTACACGCCAGGAAGCACGAACTATTTAGCTGACACCCTTTCCCAGATATACGAGGATGGATCAGACTTGAACCCACTCTATATCCACAACTTCACAAAGGAAGCTGATGACATCTTGGATAATACAGTTTGCGAGCAAGAATCAAACACAATGGAGCCCGAGCCACAATTCTCCCCTACCCCTCCCCCTTACTCCTATACTGTGTACCCCGAGGAGGCCCCTGTGCCTCCTAAGAGCCCTAGCTCGTTTACTGTGAGAAATGATTAGGGTGACAAGTGCACTCTCTGAAGCACACCACCTAAGGATCTCCAACATAGCAAACCTCACTACTCGCACTGCTATGTGGACCATTGTCCATATCATCAAACCGAGATCAAGTTCACAAACAATCACCCTAGATGGCGGAAGGGCCAGACACCTTACCCGCTTAGTGAAGGAACAAGCCCTCCAAGTACAGAAATCGACCCAAGCCCTCCAGAGTCCCCACCAATCGATGACTGGGAGTAGCAACAAACTGTTGGCAGCAGACCAAGGAGTGCGGGGGACGGGCTGTCTACCCTCATCCAACCAGTGCCTAGGTCCTACACCATCCCAGCAATTCTGGACCCAGAAGCCCCGGCATTGCAAATGCCGGAACCAGAACCAATAGAGAACCTTACGGCCGGGACAATAGTGGCTTTACGAATGCCAGGACCAGACAGCCCGCCACCGATTAGACAAGCAGAATGGCTAGAAAGCCTTAGCAATGAGACAATAGTCTCTGTGATGCCCCCGACGATGACTAAATATCGGCACGGGCTATACGATGTTTTGGAAGACAACGCGGAGGACGACCAACCTGAAGTAACAAGAGCAAATGAAATAGAAGACGAGTGGGATACTCTACAGACAATCAACGAAATGATAGGGACTTTCCGAGCAGATATGATCGCAGCATACTGAAAGGAACCAGTTTGGAAAAAGGTGAATGAGACTATGGAGTCCACAGGAGACTTGTCCTCCTACAAGGTTCCAAATAGAATGCTGTACACAACAAACCCGATACAGGGAGAACTGCCTGTATATCCCAAAAGGCCCCGCATAGGGAAATATGATGTTGAGGAAGTATGTCCTTAGCAAAATCCACAACCAAGGCTACCACAGTGCTGAACGAAATTTGCGGTATGCTACTGAGTACCTATTCTGGCCTGAAATGCAGAAGGACTTCAGAGTATACATGGCGCAATGTCACACGTGTCAGGCAAATAAAGAACCCACGAAGTTACCAGAAGGAAAGGTTCAAACTATTATCTTACCCTCTGAAATTTTCAAATCGATAGCCATTGACTTCATAGGACCTTTCCACAACTGTTCGGGATACGATACAATCCTAGTTGTAATGGACAGGTTTTCGGGATTCACATGGCTCACACCTACAACTAAGGAAGTAATAGCAATAACAACCTGGGAGCTACTGCGCAACAAAATATTTACACCCCATGGTTACCCAACATCAATGGTAAGCGACGCAGACCCGCGATTTGAGTCAATGTGTGGAGACAGTAGTGTCAATCGTTAGGAATCAAGCACATCAAAGCGGCACCAGGCCACTATGAAACGAATGGACAAGTCGAAAAGAAGATTTGAGAATTAAGCACAGCTCTTCGAAACCTAGTCAATGCAAGGCAGAACAATTGGTTCGATGCTATACCAGAGACGGCAGCATACCTGAATGCAGGTTGGTCAGAAACCCTCGGTATGTAACCGTATAAAGCGGTTTTTGGAAAGAATTACCTGCTACTTCCCCTAGCTAATTTCAAGAACTGTACAGTACCGGCTGCCGACGAATTGTTAAACAGACACCAAGCAATCCGGAATACGGCATTTAATGCTAGCAAATTGACACAATTCAGAAGCACGGCAATGGCGGCTAAACGACACAGACACTATACACCGAGAGGAAAAGGTAATCTGTTACTGGTATACGGAAGCTTATTCGCAACAGAGTCAGGACGCAGCAAAAAATTGCAAGCGTACTGGCCTGGACCATTCAAGATAATCGGATACGATGAGCATACACTAAATTTCATGCTGGAAATGGATGGCAGAATGTACTGAAACCAAGAAGCGACATTCCACGCATCCACCATGAAAAGATACCTCCCTAACGACAATATTTCCTTTCCTGGAAGGAGTCATGCAAAACCACCCCCGATCGTGGTTAATGAGAAGCCTGAATGGGAAGTGGAAGTGATACGACACCACAGAAGACGGTATGACCGTGACCAATCCCTAGTGAAATGGGCAGGGTACCCGGAAACAGAGAATAGCTGGGAACCCCTTAAGGGATTGGAAAATGCGATGGAATTGGTTGATCAATGGTGGGAAGACAACAAACCGGAGGACGAGTTACCCCTACGATAAACCATGTGACAGTGGTGTGGAGCCCAACCCTGCCAGAAATTCAACACCTGTACCCAGACACAGACCACGAGATACAGGACGGATTTTGGTCAGCCCACTTTGAAAGTGACTTTGAAAGCAGTGAAGATGAAAATCAGGTCATGAACGATTAAGCTGCATACCTAGAATGAGTGGCCGATACCGAGTACTGGCAATAGCGAAAGGAAAAACACACCATCCAACAGCCTTATGATGTCAAACTATGAGCAAGTACCGTGGAGACTGCGCCATCAGGTAATGGGACTGTTGGTGAACCATGATATTATCCTTAGACGATACCTTACATACCAATTATTCATACACATTTGCGGCAGATACCTTGAAATTACAACTGAATCAACAGGAAGACTGTGGAGAGAAACGCTGTCAGATGTTTTCCGTTTCGGTAGCGGCTACTACCTGAGCACAGAAAAATGTGATGCTTGCATGGAGACGGAAGAAACCGAAATTAAGTATCACTCTCCTTTCCCTAGACACCTAAGCGAGGCCGACATCTTAGCAAGGCCAACACCGAGACATAAATGCCACCCACCATTCCCCAGATTCCTCCGAATAAAAACCATCACAGGATACATTACCCTACAAATCTTGCTCAGATTTCTCCGAACCAAAACCTTTTACAAAACCACTTTATCCTTACACAAAGGAAACAAAATGTTGAACTAGGAAGAAGTTAGCATTAAGGGACAAGACCTCATTTTAGGGTAGCTGCTATACCAAGAAATTATCCCACTAAGCGCATATTGGTTGATATTCTATATCGATCACTGCGAGGATTGCGGGCAAATGCATGTCGAAACAGAGGAATGGGAGGACCAGATAGTACGGAACTTCATGGACCTACCGCACTACTAGGAGTCAGGTTGCTTTGTGCATGGAGCGCCATATCAGGAGTGTTTGGAAAGATGGTTGCAGGGAGTGGAATGGATGTTGCAGGACGACATGAGATTGTTGCAGGATAGTGATGACGATGAGGATGGATCCTAGGGGAACTTTCAGGAAAATAGCGGAGTTTACTGACTATTAGGATTTCATTAAGTTATTTTATTTAGTGCAATTGTTATTTTATTTTGGGAGTGTAACCGGTACGGGTGCTAGGTTGTTTTATGTTTGGTTTCACAGTATCGTTTAATACTTGTATTGTTTTGTGTGCTATCGGTTGATATGCGCAATGTTTTATGTTTGGTTTCACAGGATTGTTTGATACTTGTTTTGTTTCGTGTGCTATCAGTTGATACACACAATGTTTTGGAATATCCCTCATACTGGAGATAAGCGATAGACTGTATTTAAAGACCCCTGATTCCCGCAATGGAAACAGCAGACTTCGACAGACAGTATTCTTAATTTACTTGGTTGAACGGTTACTTTTTGATCTCCTATTACAACCCGTTCGAAGCCTCCTTTAGTAAGCAGCGCTCGCTTCTTGTTGATCAAGAAGCCATCTGATCCTATCATACTGCTAGGTGACTAGGGCTTGCCTGAACACGTTACAAAAAATGCATTACAGGTATCAAAAATAAATCTTGTCAATAGGGGCAAACATGTCAAAGTAATGTGTACAACATACATCTTAGATAAATCTCATCTATATAGTGGTTATTACCAGTCTATAGTACAAGAAGATAGAACTTCAAAGAGATTAAAATCAGTACTTACAGAATAAGCCCTATAACTATTAACAGATGGATGATTCCTTATACAATGCAGTATTAAAACTTCTACAGGAAATTCAACACCTAATCCACAATGTTTGAAAGATGGCAACTATTGTGCTCGTGCTCTTCTGGTAGCTCAGACAGACTTTCAAGCCCAAAATGGTGACCTTCAGAAAGCAGTTGAGGCTGCTGGACACCTCAAACTCTTTTCTCCTGCATTGCATTGTGAGATAAATTTCATTGAGTATTTTTGAAGGACAACCAAGTGCTATATACATCAAAATTGTGGATATAACTTTGCTTCACTTCAGCGCTTGGTTTCTGAAGCTTTGGCTCTAGTACCTAATAGTCTTATTTGAAAATATCACAATAAGAAATAGTGAATAATTGATACATATGTATCTGGTGTGGTGTATGGTTCCACAAGCTATAAAAAACTAGTTTCCAAAAAGTACAAATCATATCAGCAATCAGATGTGGCTTAACAATATATATTGTTGTACCGAACACTCTTTTATATTTCCTTTGTCTTATTTCCTTTGTTTTATTTCATTTGATTCTTTTTACTTATTTCCATTCCTTTATTTATTTTCCTTTGTCTTATTTCTTTCATTTGTTTTCTGTCTTTTGTATCTCTTAACATTAATAATAATAATAATAATATTATAATATAACTCTACTATGACTCTGATTTGAACATAGACACAGTTTGAGTGACAAGCATTTTGTGCCAAGGCGTCCCCTATTGCATCAATCGAGGTGTTGTGTATAGGTGGCCGGAACCATACTTGTTTATTGTTATCGTGTTGCAAGTTATCCTAACCTAACTGCATCCGGACTCCTCCTGTAGCTATATGCACCTCTGTGCGCCTCCATGCAAGCCCAGTCCATTTCACAAACGTCAAGACAGGACAGGTACAGGTACCTACAGCTTTTCAAGTCCTTGGAGTGAGAGCACAGTCTGGGCCCTCAGTCAGGCCAATGATTAATTTGGGCTGTTGGGATGGCAAAAACAGGCAGAGCGCCAGCTTTGTTAAAGTACCTGTTCATAGTTTTCGTCGAACAATGCTGTGAGCATGTAACAGAACAAGTGTTACAAACAACGGATACAGTGCTCCACAGTAGTGTATATTACAAGCACCGGGAAAAATGCAGCCAAACGGCATTTTTGGCTCGAATATTTGGTGCTAGTTAGACCTTGTTTTCGCTCTAAGATCCAAGGCTGATATCTGAACAAAATTTGTCCGTGGGCTGGGGTCCGCTAAGAGCTTGCCTAGCACCACCAGCAATGTAATTGGACCAGCGCATACTTGTGCAACGCCTGGACCTTATAGGTTACAGCCTGCTTTCTCCTCAGGCCCTAGAGAGCGCCTCGAACTCTGAGAGAAGTCAAATTCTTGTTGCGTACGATCCTTCCCTATCTCACACCAAAGAAGGAACTCAGACAATAGGCTATAGCGCAAATGTCGTCAAAGCACCAGCAGGTCACCGGCAATATCAACTCGTTCAACAGTATCATCAACTTCAATGCAGAAATAGACGCCGAGGGGCGCCAAATTATGCAGTGGCTATCGCCACTTGAGCCACAGCAACGGCACCAGGGTGTGCGAACCGACAGGCTCGATAGCGTGGGAAACTGGGTACTAGAAACAAACGAGTTCAGAGAATGGAGTGATACGGAAGATGGTTGTGTCGGGCCGGTATTTTTCTGTTACGGGAATCCAGGGGTGGGGAAAACTTATCTCAGGTAGGAATGCCCCTTGTCTAGAGAAAGGTAATGTAGGTGTTACTGACGATCAGCAAATAATAGCTCCCTGATGATTGACACCCTGTGCGATCGGGCGAGGGGGAAAGACATTGCTGTCGTGGGACTCTACTGCGATTTCCTTGCCCAGCAGGAACAGTCCGCCACAAGTATGCTGGGGGCCATCCTCAAGCAACTCGCCAGCAGAGGAGGGATCCCCGAGCATATACGGGAGGCTTTTCGGGAGGCCAAAGGGGAATTTGGCGGCCGGGGTCTCCGACTTCCCGATCTGGTAGAGAGCCTGACGAAGACTATTGCATCGCTACCGCGGGTATATATATGTATCGACGCGTTAGACGAATCCCCTCCGAAACACCGCCGGGAGCTCCTTGAGTCACTGCGAGAAATCGTTCAGGTGTCATCCAACACGCGAATATTCCTTACTGGGAGGCCCCATATCGACGAGGAAATCGTGATATATTTCAGCAAGGCGGTTAGGATTCCTGTTACTCCCACACATGATGATATTAAGAGCTATCTGGAGATGAGGCTGGACGGTGACACTGATCCCGATGCAATGGATGAACGGTTGCGGGCGGATATTATGAGAATCATTCCAGAGAAGATCTCAGAAATGTAAGCAAGAATATCAAGTGCATTTACAATACAAGGCTGAGCTATTATTCGCTAACGGTGATGTCTAGTTTCCTTCTTGTTTCTCTGAACATTGATGCAATCCTGGGCGAGATTACTCTCCATCGGAGAAGGAAAAAACTTGACGAGATGATCAGAGGGGAGGGTCTGGGCGATGCTTACGCGGCAACCTTATCAAGAGTAAAGGAGCAGCAAGGAAGCAGATCAAAGCTCGGCATGGAAGTTTTAATGTGGGTATCACATTCTGAGCGGCCATTACATGTCGACGAGTTATGCCACGCCCTGGGGGTGGAAGAAGGATCTCTCGACTTGAATTTTCGGAATATCCCCACTATCGAAACACTTCTAGCATGCTCTCTCGGACTTGTCACGCTTGAGAAGCCCTCGTCTACGGTCCGCCTTGTTCACTATACTCTGCAAGAGCACCTTTCCCATAACCCTAACTTGTTCCTTAAGCCCCACTCAATGATTGCTGAGGTCTGTTTGACCTACCTCAATTTCCAGCGTGTCTGGGCTATTTCCCCTGCTCTTGATCGTGTCCCACCGAGCTTTCCTTTTGCCGAATATGCTTCTTGTTACTGGGGCACCCATGCTGGGCGGGAAACCACTGAAAGTGTGAAAGCGCTTGCATTAAAACTGCTCGGTAGATACGATGAGCACATATGTTCTAAAACGCTATTTTTGCATGAAACAGACATTTGGGAAGATGACCCCGATTGGGAAGACAGCCACACAGGATTTACAGGACTTCAATGTGCCGCCTTGTTCGGACTCGAGGAGATAACAGCTGCTTTCTTGGAGTTGAATAGATGGGATGTGGAGGAAACTGATTTCAAAGGCGACACAGCAATCACCTGGGCTGCTAGGAGGGGGCATGAGGGGGTCGTGAAGATACTGCTAGAACAGAACGTTGTCGACCCCAACGCAGCTTACACCGAATATAGCCGAACACCGCTCTCATGGGCTGCCGAGAGCGGGCATGAGGGGGTCGTGAAGATGCTGCTGGAACGGGGCGATGTCGATCCCAACAAAGCTGACATCGAATATAATCGAACACCACTCTCATGGGCTGCCGAGAGTGGACATGAGGGGGTCGTGAAGATGCTGCTAGATCGGAACGATGTCAATCCCGACACATCTGACAAGGAATATGGCCGAACACCGCTCTTGTGGGCTGTCGAGAGTGGGCACGAGGGTGTTGTGAAGATGCTTCTGGAACGGAGCGACGTCAATCCCGGCAAAGCGGATAGGTGGGACCGAACAGCACTCTCGTGGGCTTCCGGGAATGGGCATGAGGGGGTCGTGATGACACTGTTGGATCGGAACGATGTCGATCCCAACACAGCTGACAACGAATATGGACGAACACCGCTCTTGTGGGCCATCGAGAATGGGTGCACGAGGGTCGTGAAGGTACTGCTGGAGCGGAGAGACGTCGATCCCGACAAAGCTGACACCAAATATGGCCGAACACCGCTCTTGTGGGCTGCCAAGAATGGGCACGAGAGGGTCGTGAAGATATTGCTAGCACGGAAGGATGTCGATCCTGACAAAGCGAATAACTGGAACCGGACGGCGCTCTCGTGGGCTGCCGGGAATGGACATGAGGGAGTTGTGGGGATACTGCTGAAACGGAACGATGTCGATCCCAACACAGCTGACACTGAATATGGCCGAACGCCGCTCTTGCGGGCTGCTAAGTATGGACATGAGAGGGTCGTGAAGATACTGCTGGAACGGAACGACGTCGATCCCAACACAGCTGACACCGAATATGGCCAAGCGCCGCTTTTGTGGGCCGCCAAGGATGGGCACGAGGGGGTCGCGAAGATACTACTGGATCGGAGTGACGTCAATCCTAACACATCTGACACCAAATATGGCCGAACACCACTCTCGTGGGCTGCCAAGAATGGGTGCATTAAGGTCGTGAAGGTGCTACTGGAGCGGAGAGACGTCGATCCCGACAAAGCGGATAGGCAGGGCCGAACAGGACTCTCGTGGGCTGCCGGGAATGGGCATTCGGGGGTGGTGAAAATACTGCTGGAACGGAACGACGTCAATCCCAACACAGCTGACACCGCTTATGGCCGAACACCGTTCTTGTGGGCTGCCAAGGATGGGCATGAGAGAGTCGTGAAGATACTGCTAGCACGGAAGGACGTCAATCCAAACACAGCTGACACCGAATTTGGCCTAACACCACTCTCGTGGGCTGCCAAGGATGGGCATGAGAGGGTCGTGAAGATACTGCTAGAACGGAACGACGTCAATCCCAACACAGCCGACACCGAATATGGCTTAACGCCGCTCTCGTGGGCTGCCAAGAATGGGCATGAGGGGCCCGTGAGAGCATTGCTAGAACGGAGCGACACCAATCCCAACATAGCTGACAACAAATACGGCCGAACACCGCTCTCGTGGGCTACCAAGAGCGGGCGTGAGAGAATTGCAAAGTTGTTGCAGGGACGGACAGGTTTTATACCCAGATACCCAGCAAGCCTTCAATCAATGGAGCTCCTCTCCAAGCGGTCCGAGCTATCTGAACCGCCTTCCAAAAGGACGCGCAGATTTTGATATCCGAGGGCAAAACCCGATACTTCCCCCCCTCCATCCACTAGACATACCCTTCCATAAATGGAAAAAACCTGGCAAAACAAGAGCCTAAGCCCGTCACAGACAGTTCTCTAGTTGCGGACTGACAAGCTATCGTAAATATGGAACCTTCGGATCATTTGCCTAGAATATCTCACTATCTCCTTGGTCCCCCTAAATTACCATACGCCCTCCCGTCCTGTATTTTTTTCTTTAGTTTTTTTTAACAAATTCTGTTTATATTCGTGATCCGTTGGCGCTCTTCCATTCTCTCTCCTCTACATATATACACCCGTTTGATTCGCCTTTTGTTTCCCATGCCCACTGGCTTAAGTTATTCCATGTCTCCCAATAATTGATTCAGGCTTTGTATTTACTAGTATTATTACGTAACCTAGAGAGCGACTATACTGTATTATGAGTGATGTGGAGGGAAGCATTATAGATGTAAATTGATATACACACATACTGTTCTGTGCACATGAGAGCGGGCACACTTCGGCAGTCAGTGGAAAAGAACTTATAGTGAGTAGTTATCAGAGCTTGGTCTATTTATTTCCTCTCTCCTTTTTTCATCAACGACCTGTTTGCGGTGCCGCAGGATGAGCATCCCTCCTCACTGGTATCAAATACACCGGAACTTTTCTCTGCGCCCGCCATTTTTTTTTGGACATCGCGATTAACAACACATCACACACCCGCCGCCGGACTTACCCCCTCTCGCTCATCCTTCCTCGCGGGACTTCTAAGCCACCACTGCTTGGAACCCATTGTAGGAGCTTTCTATATGTGCCGAAAACTCAAATGCACGACAACCTTAAGAACTGGAAACTAGATTAAGAACACACTCCAAAGGTTAACCTACTGTCATACCATACCCACTATACCCGTAGCCGTGGCAGAATGCTGGGAGCAATAACTGCTAGCGGTCATAGAAAAACGATAGGATGTTGCGGAAAATTCTAGAAGTGATAGGAGTACAGTAGATCATCTGGGCACCCACCGGATTGTTCTGGAGATTTAGTGGTTTACAGGGAAGTTTCTCTAGACATGGCTTTGTTACCGCCCGAGTGTACGGAGGAATAGGGGCATGCGTGAAGGAAGAGATATGTGTGGTGGTCTATAGAAGGATAGGAAAGCTTTGATTCTGTTTTACATATGCACCTGTCTCTACCCTTAGTTTGGAGAATAAGGGGACGGGCAAGATAGTGAAGCTTCTCTTCATACCTTTTTTCACACAGCCGAAGTCCAACGGTATTCCTCCCACTATACCACTGGGCTGTTTGTTAGTCAAACCACAACCATTGAAACCCCTCCCCCTAACAATAACATCAGCCAGGCCCCAGAACCAAAAGTCGGTGTACCAATGCTATATGCTATAGTACCATTGATCACACGATATGCGGGAAAGGGTTATCCCGTAGGAAATGCAGATTGGCAAAGCAAGGATGGGGGGAGTATATACCCCAGATACGAATTAGAAGGAGCAATCAACCATGTATTTCACCATTTCCCTATATTGGGGTTTGCGTGGAGGAAAATTGACTTGAGTACTTGATAAATTTAGTAAGAGGATCTCTCCCTGAGGCAGAAATCTTTAAGTTTACTGAAGAAGGAGTGAATTTGATGAACGCTTTCATTGATATTATTTCAGCAAATGGTTTGAATTTTCCGGTGAAGTGGGATTCCCCTCCAGGAGTGCTGCAATTGATTTCTCAGGTATGATATAAGTTTTTTTTTTTTCAAGAGATTTCCTACACTACCTTGGAGTGCTGAGGGACGATACTTGCCACACATGTTATTGGTTACTTATCATATTATGATTCCCATTGTGCTGTATGACTTGAGTTCTTATGCAATCCCCAGGAGTTATACAGGAATTGTACACTCAGACGGTTAAATACCCCCCCCCAAAAGAAATATAAAAAAACAAAAACATGATATGTATCTATCCATAGCTCAACCCCTAATTCTAAGTACAGTAGTATGACACTCGAATAATACGGCACGTATGATAACGCTAAACCACAACTGTAAGGTACTATACTAGTACATACAGTACTGGAAATGGTATCTCGCACTATAAAATTTTGATCCCCAGTAATGGCGTATTTCACCACAGGACCCCATATCACAGAAAGTGCTGATTAACTAAGCTTTCTTACAACAAGTGGATTTTATCCAGCTAACCTGCAGGAGATTGGGGGATGGTGAGACTTGGATATGAGGCTTTGGTAACATATAAAGGGATTCTGTGCATGACGATGCTACTGAGGAAGAGCCAATTTGGACCAACAGTATTCTTATACGCAATGCAGAGGGTTGATTGCATATTTAAACCCCTGAATTGAGTTTCCTTTCCCACCTCTTTTCCCCCATGTGTCAACTTTCCTCCCCTCTTGTGTCTCCATCGAGATCTGAAGTGTTTTCTCATGCTGGCCCGGCCAATTCTGTCCGCAAAATTTACAGTAAGTCTTCGTACAGTATCGTGTTGTGTCCTATCGTACGCCGCGCAAACATACCATTAGAGTCGATATGCTGTCGAGTGATCGTGGATGACGGCTTCAACCGAAAGCGCCTTTCCACCAGCCGGGATGACGTGAAGGGTAGGACCGGGCGGGTTATACGGGATGGGCGGTGGGATGGTAGCTATCTATGAATTTCCTTTGCTACTCGTCTAGTTTTTTATTGCAGTTCCGTTAGTTGTCACCTAGTTAGAACGGGCGGTCATAGAAGTCGGGTGGGATGGTTATGGATTCCCTCGGGTGCGCCTCCATGAGCAGAACCCTATGTGTGGCGCATTTGTTCTTACAGATAAACAAAGGAGGAGCGAACATTGCAGTAGTCTATGGATAACTAGAGCTTGGTTACCTTGTGCTCTATACGCAAGCGAGGTTCATAATTATGGAAGAAAGTAGACGAGACAAATTTCATTCCTACTCTATTCTCACTGCCCCCGAATATCGGATTAAGATATCACAATAGTACTAGTATTGGTGTTTCTGTTCACTCCTCTCCTGCTAGCCCCTAGGCGATGATGAATTAGTTAGAGAACCAAAAGAGATACAGACCCTGGTTGCCTTGGATAGTATAGCCTGTCCAGCCAGGTTTCATCGGGAAACATTTGGAGTTCCCCAGCGCTCTGACCCATTCTGGTGATTCCAGGTTTATAAAACTCTCATAGTTTAGTGAGGAATACCTGAAGAGACATTCCCCAATTTGACACAATCAATCATTAGAAATATCGCCTTGGTTGCTAGCAATAAAAATCCTTACTATGCTTGTCAGCGGCACTCAGATTGTTACTCTCCAGTACCATATTCCAACAAACCTATACGAAGTGCTGATTTCAGAGAACCCATGATACAGCAGACTTGTTGCTAGTACGTACATACATTGAAATAGAGCTATGGACCACACGGTAGGGGCTAGAATGAAACCTTGAGATGGTGCTCAGGTCAAAGATATTCAGAAAATAAGCTGATCGACTTAGATCCAGACGGGCCCAATAACACATGATATTTGTCAACTTTAAGTAATTTGTTCAGCATCAGGAGTAAGTTTTCCTGGGCACCTTGACCCACAAGATAACCTCTCCTGCAGCCCCCACGATTCCTGTTCAAATATCGGTGCGGTTGTGCCCCAATTATGTCATGTTCCATACCTGAATCCCTTGGTTCATATTTGCGGAAGCAAGTTAGTATGGTACAGTACTTGAAGGTGCTAGAGATGCACTAGACAATTTCAGAATACCAATGCTCAAGGAGTGAGGAGTAGTGTGCCAAGAGAACAGTAGTGGTTGCAACTAAAAATCTTCACAAAACTTCATCAATGATCATACTTGAGAGAGGTGAATAGAACTTCCAGCTAGTGAATACAGTCATTCAAGTCACCTTCCAGGTCACCCTCGGTACTCTGTGTTATCCAAATAGTAAGTTTTGGAAACATGCTGCATATTTTATAAAAGGTAACAGGCTAACCTGATTCTGGTAACAGATGGCAGACAAGTATCTGGAACACCCAAGTCTTGCAATTTTCAACCTCAATGAGCCCAATCCACTACCACTGACACCGGTGCCAGATGTGAGCCTTGACAAGTCTAAGAAGAAAATAGAATTAGTCAATAATGGATAGGTTGATAGCTGGAATAAACACAAGAGGGCAGGTGAAGGGGAAAGCAAAGACAAGCCTGAGAGTACAGACAGACTCAGAGGTACTATAAGAACAGCATCATGCTTGTTAAATTGAGAACAACCCCAACCACCCCAGTTTCTTCCATTCAATCATCCTATACCAGAGCATGCCTGAAAGATTGTATTACCTTCCAACTTTCCATAGCATTTTTTAATGAGTGTCAACAAGGATAGACTTATATATACAGATATTTCTGATGCAGCCAGTGAAGCAGTAGAGGACCTGATACAAGAGAATAAAATTGTGACATGTTCAGGCCGGGCCCTACTCACGTAGTGGTATGATAGGAGCAGATGGCTTTGTGATCAACAAGAAGCGAGTGCTGCTTACTAAAGGAGTCTTGGAACGCAGTGTAATAGAAGATCAAAAGGTAACAGTTCAACCAAGTATATTTAGAATACTGTCTGTTGAAGTCTGCTGTTTCCATCATGGAATTCAGTGGTCTTTAGATACAGCATATCGCTTATCTCCAGTATGAGCGATATTCCAAAACTTTGTGTATATCAACTGACAGCATACGAAACAATGTAAGTATCAAACGATACTGTGAAACCAAACATAAAACATTGTGTGTATCAACNACGATACTGTGAAACCAAACATAAAACATTGTGTGTATCAACCGATAGCACACAAAACAATACAAGTATCAAACGATACTGTAAAACCAAACATAAAACATTGTGTGTATCAATCGATAGTACACGAAACAATACAAGTATCAAACGATACTGTGAAATCAAACCTAAAACATTGTGTGTATCAACTGATAGGACATAGAACAATACAAGTATCAAATGATACTGCGAAACCAAACACAAAACTGACCTAGTATCCATACCGGTTACAAAAATAGTCAACTCAGAGAGTCCCATTCAATCAAACCAGGGGCTAGTACCAGGTCCATACTTTCTATTTTCTTTACAAATACTGAGTTTGAACTCATGGTAATTAATATGAATTCATATGTGGCATCAAAAGAAGCTGGAGAGTCTGGTCACTGTTGATGTATATAAGTAGAAGAGCTGATAATATTTTGACTTGTTAATATATATAGGGGTTTATAAGGTGATAAGAGTAGGACCGTGTTGGGAAAGAAGTGATGAGTTCCCTAAGCATGAAATGTAATGGGGGCACCCCTAGGAGGATGGATCCCAAGATTGCGACCGCACTGAACAACTTCAAACTTATCACTAAAAGTTCACACAGATGTAGGAGTAAAGTAAGCAGTAAAACTTAATATCGTTAAGCCGGACACTTCACTCAATTAAGGTCTCGAGAGGATTGATTGTTGGAGTAGGAGAGTTCTCGCATAGACTATCAGGTAGTTTTATCTCATGCCAGAAACTCCCCTATCAGTTTACTCCAACCGGTCGAGCACACCCTTCTCCGCTAAGGGCGGTCCGACACATCTCCTGACACACCCTTCGGGCATGCATGTGTCGACACACTCTAGTCGGCATTCACCTTATGTGGTTATCGTTTCTGCAGCGCATTTCCATTTTGCCCGCCGGAGTAAAACTTCTGCGTATCGGCGTCTTGCCAGTGGCTAACAGTCAAGACGCCGCATGAACTAGACTATCTATAACACCCTTCCCATGTGCATTGATTTCTACTTGGCCCCAGAAGCTACCGCGAATGTTTTATCTATCTACTATTTACGGTTCATGGACTTCCGATGTCTTCCGCAGGATACGGTGGTTCAGGAGCGGTCCAATGGGCGCTACCCATGACCACTGCCTCAGATGCACCTCACCTGTGGTAGGAATCATGCTTTTGGTGTCTCTGCACTTCCCTTTCAGAGCCTATGACGTTGGGGACACTTTCGGGCTTAGTAGGTGTAAAACTCTCCTGGTCGCCCCGGCACCACCCAGGACTACCTTTGGGACCCCCACGGTTAACACCCATTAACCCTGTCAGTTTTGGTCCGTTTTACTCCGAACAACTCGGAGGGGGTACTCCACCTTCCACCCTATGCCCCCTTGTATATCCTGCGAACAGCCCACAGTCGACCGGATGGCAGCAACGTATATGGCGTTGCAAGCAGGTCTGCAAAGATTCCACTTTGCTAGACTGCACACAACTATGCAACCATTTGCCCACGACGTCCAGGCCTCAAGGCAGGGCCGGAGGGGTCTGGTAGGAATAATGTCTCTAATTTACATCCTCTTCGGAGCTGCGTAGCTCGCCCAATAGCATTTTCCGGAACCCCAGATTCCGGTATAATGCATGGTTTCGGGTGACAAACATTCCGGTCATTTTCTCCGAACTCCCCGACGGATTTCGTATTGAAAGGTAGGGTAACTCAGGACCTTGGGCAGGGTAACCTGATCCTTAGGGTAGGGTAACCTGTCCGGTGGACAAGATAACTTTTCCCTGTTACCCTGTCTATCCCGTCGCTGCAGATACACACTTCTGACCTTTCTCCAGTTACCCTGCCTAGCTGAGTAACCGCCCCTTCAGAGGTCCCTAAGTACGCTGACACCACTCCCAGGTGTATCCAGGTACCTAAGTTCCTGACCAGCCAATTCCGTTCATTTTCAAAGCCCGGACCATCAGGTCTCCATAGGTCAAGTACTTACTTTCCTGCCGGTTCCTACCAGTTCGCCTCCTGGCTACCTGTATGGGTATAGGTTCCTTCCACCATAGCTCATGTATGCTGGGTCGTTACACCAACTATATATCACAATTTCACTTTGAGCAACTCGAAAGATACTTCTATGTTGGTCCAATTTCAAATACCAGCCAGTTGAGTTCCAGCTAGCAACAAGTACATAGAGAGTGAACATACAAGCTACAACCTCTAGAAAGCAATTTGGAATAGAGATTCCAGTCCTATTTTCTCCTGGCAACTAATGTAGCAATTGGTGAAATAATGGTTCAGTGTACTCGAGAATCAGTTCATACCAGGTTAATGTGAGTGAAGCCTATTCTACAAGGGTTTAAGATGTTAGCCCTATGGGAACACAGATATATATATACTTTCATATTTACCTTCAGGGTAGATAAATTTCCAGATCTATACAGAAAACTCTATAATGGGACTAGTCGACTGTTACAATTTCCCACTACTCATATTACTTGTGACAGGTAATGATCTTATGCTTCTTCCGAACTGCACTGCGCTAGGTCCAAGAGCTCCTTGAGTCTCTTTGTAACAGGGGCACCCCTAGGAAGATGGATCCCAAGGTTGTGACCGCACCAAACAACTTCAAACTTATCGCCAAAAGTTTACACCGATGTAAGAGTAAAGTAAAAGGTAAAACTTAATATCATTACGCCTGATGCTTCACTCAATTAAGGTCTCGAGAGGATTGATTGTTGGAGTAGGAGAGTTCTCATATAGACTTTCAGGTAGTTTTATCTTATGCCAGAAACTTCCCTATTGGTTTACTCCAACCATTCGAGCACACCCTTCTCCACTAAGGGTGGTCCAACACGTCTCCTGACACACCCTTCGGGCATGTATATGTCGACACACTCTAGTCGGCGTTCACCTTATGCGGTTATCGTTTCTGCGGCGTATTTCTATTTTGCCCGCCGTAGTGAAAACCTCTGCACATCAGTGTCTTGCTAGTGGCTAACAGTCAAGACGCCACATGAACTGGAAAACCTATGACACCCTTTCCATGTGCATTGATTTCTACTTGGCCCTGGAAGCTTCCGTGAGCGTTTTATCTATCTACTATTTACGGTTCATGGACTTCCAGTGTCTTCCGCAGGACACAATGGTCCGGGAGTGATCCAATGGGCGCTACCCATGACCACTACCATGGATGCACCTCACCTGTGGTAGGAATCATGCTTTTGGTGTCTCTGCACTTCCCTTTCAGAGCCTATGGCGTTGGGGACATTTTCGGGCTTGGTAGGTGTATAACTCTCCTAGTCGCCCCAGCACCACCCGGGACTACCTTCGGGACCCCCACGGTTAACATCCGTTAACTCTGTCAGTTTTGGTCCGTTTTACTCTGAACAACTTGGAGGAGGTACTCCACCTTCCACCCAATGCCCCCTTGTATATCCTGCAAACGGCTTACGGTCGACTGGACGGCAGCAACGTATATGGTGTTGCAAGCAGGTCTGCAAAGATTCCACTTTGCTAGACTGCACACAACTATGCAACCATTTGCTCATGACGTCCGGGCCTCAAGGCGGGGCCGGAGGGGTATGATGGGAATAATGTCTCCAATTTACAGCCTCTTCGGAGCTGTGTAGCTTGTCCAATAGTATCTCCCGGAACCCCAGATTCCAGTATTATGCCTAGTTTCGTGTGACAAACATTCTGGTCATTTTTTCTGAACAACCTGAGGGACTTCATATTGAAAGGTAGGGTAACTCAGGACCTTGGGCAGGGTAACCTGATCCTGAGGGTAGGGTAACCTGTCCGGTGGACAAGATAACTTTTTCCTGTTACCCTGTCTATCCCGTCACCGGAGAAAGACACTTCTGACCTTTCTCTGGTTACTCTGCCTAGCTGAGTAACTGCCCCTTCCGAGGTCCCTAAGTACGCTGACATCGCTCCCGGGTGTATTCAGGTACCTAAGTCCCTGACCAGCCAATTCCATTCCTTTTCGGAGCCCAGGCTATCAGGTCTCCATAGGTCAAGTACTTACTTGCCTGCCGCTTCCTACCAGTTCGCCTCCTGGCTACCTGTATGGATATAGGTTCCGTCTGCCATAGCTCATGTATGCTGGGTCATTACACTCTTGGCCCTATCTTAGTATTCCCATGCAAGAATTGGTTTCTTACCAGTGCCGAGAGTATCAGTCTTTTATTCTGTTAACGGGATCTGCATAGCGGATAGGTTCTTGACCCTATAGTTGATCAGCCTAGTGGGAAGGTTTAGAGCGTAAAGGTTTTTGTATTGTAAAGAGCGTAAAGTAGTAGATAGGAAATAACAGTAGATGGTTGCATGAAGAGCTAACCCATCTGTGAAAACTCGGCCTTTATATAAGCCTCTTCCCACAACCCTAACCCAGCTCTGATCCTCAAGCGAGGTCAGGTGCGAAATTATTCATAATATCATATGACTCAAATGAGTCATGTGTGCAAAAACATAAAACATCCCATAACCTCTAAATGACATCATGTGCGAAAACATAAATCAAACACAATATAAAACAAAAATATAATTAAGCCACATGACCTACTAACAAGGTCATACGCAAAATATAAAGGAGTCTGCCTTGCCAGTAAGCCTTACCAGCCAGCCTAGACTCTCCCCATAACATTAATCTTATATCATGTGCGAAATGCAATTAAATATGAACACGCCCCAGGACCTGATAACGAGGTCATGTGCGTGAAAGAATAACTTAACTGCATGACTTCTAAATGAGGGCATGTGTTAAACCTGTTCCTTGCTTTAGTCACCTGGCTAGCACTCCTCTAGCCAGATCATGACATCTGCAAACCCTTTCTCCAATCTCATTAGCCGTATTTCAGCTAATGATGTTGCTTCCCTATTTGAATTATTGATTTGTTCTCTACTGTGATAATTACTTCTCGAATATTCTCTTATTCAAAGCTCTCTGAGAATATTCTTTTACTACTTGTAGGACGACCTGATCAAACTTCGCCAAATAACCTCCTATTTTGAAGCTCAACAAGCATACTTCTCGGCTTCCTTTGAATACTTTATCAGAAGTGGTTTCCAGTAATGTTCTTGCAATAGTTTGGCGAGATAAAAATCTTGTTTGATTCCTCACCATATACTATGAGAGTACCCAAGAAGATAGAAACTTCACAACCTAGATTCACAAATAACCCCACATTATACAGTCAAATGCTAGGCTTGTTAGTACTGGCCAAGGAGATCATGTTATACGACTACTACTATGCATACCTCTCATATCTGTCAACTACAATAACTATATAGAGGGTGTGGATATTGCAAATCTCTGGCATAGCTGCTACTACACTCAACTTCTAATTTGCCATAATTGGTTTTCTTTATTTTTTTGGCTACTTAATACTTCAATTATAAATTTCTTTCTCTTATCTCAGATTTATTTTTCTACTCTTAACCTTTCATCTTCCTCCTCATCCTTGGCCCTCTTTTCAGCCATTTTCTCCTCTTTATCCTCATCATCCTCTTACTCTTTCCACAATCCAAAGAGTAAATCATGATCTAATCATCGCTTTTACTATACCTGCCTTGCTTGGAATTTAGTTCCTAAAGAATTCCACTATTTATAAATTCTTCAAGGATCTGCTATTAATCCTGATCGGCATATTTGTCTAAGGGGACAGCAATTTTCAGGCAACTGCTCTCAAAGCTGAGGAGCTGGTTCTTATATTACAAAGAATTATGATCTGAGTTCATGCCATCTTATACCTGCAAACCACAGCCTCAAAAAAGTTCCCCATACTAAGAACTACTGCCTCTTCTGCTGCTACCTCTCAAAAAAACCAGAATTAGTCTCCTTATTCCAGGATCCACATGGCCCAAATAGACCTATCCAATACACTAATTTTCAGTGCTCCTTTTGCAAAGTGCCCTTATGTAAAACCTTTTGTATGCAAAAGTACCAGGATTCTAGCAATTTTCACTAGGTATCTGCAGCATTTATTTTGTTCTCTTTATAGTTGGTTTTTAATTCTACTACATCTTTGCTTGGTATAACTCAAGCTCTTAAAAAGGTTACTTCTTGGTTGATCCTAACACTACGGACACTAAAATTCCGTGAAATTCGGCATACGAACGAAGGGATAGAATAACACGCAGCCACCGAAAAAAAAGTCTTGGTGAAACCAAATTCCACTCTGCCGGAGATACGGTGTCTCTACAAGGGGGGGCATTGCGCAATTGTTTGTCTGTTTGGGGAGCGGGGCCGTTCAAAATGTAAAGGGAAACCCCGTTTCACCAAGGCCTTTTGTAGTGTGTTCATTTCCTAACTTGGAACACTTTATTATACATTCTGGAGGAGTTTTCCTACAAACATGGTCCGTCGTGTGCTGCGCGCAAAAGATTTGGTTTAGAAAATAACGAGATCAAGGAAGTATCCCTCCTTAACCAGAAATAAATTACAAGAGCTTCTAAGACTGAGACCTATCACATTTATTTCTTGCGCGCTCTGACAGACTAAGGGGTGATAGCCTAAGCCGGAGTTATATATATTTTAAGCCAGCACTGTCCTTTCAACATCACAGGCTATCAGTAATTTACACTGAATTGAACGGCGCATTTCGTGAATCCCACCGCGACCCTCCCGACCCAAAATCGCCCTCCCCCCCTCCCTCTACCCGAGCATACCCTAAAATATATCATTGGATGCACCAGCATCACTTGTACAGTACGGATATTGAGTGGATTGGAACAGGAATTCAGACTCCTATAAATAAGTACCTTATCCTCACCACTTGCTCATCGGTTAACTGATCCCCACGAGGCAGATCTGGGACATGAACCCTCGGTCTTTCGTCGAATAGAGAGAAGCAATGAAAGGCTTATGTATCTGTTGTACTAGAGCATCCTATTTCTCGGAAGCTCCCTCCCTCAACCATTATTTCAGTACGGTAACTATTTTGAAGCCCTCTACCAGTAGGCTTTAGGGAGATACGGAAATGCCCCTAGTTTCAGAAAAGAGCACGGTTGGTGTCCTGAATGAAAATTCAAGTATTCGAGCATCCTTTGCCGGACAAAAGTGGAAAGCCAACTCGGCCATCTTGACCGACTCCCGCACGTCCCTCCACCCCATTCGCCCCCGAATCCAAACCACGATCCCCGACCAGAGACTACACGTTACTATGCCTATAAAGCAGACACCAGGGTAAGTGGTGGCCTAGTTGCATTCACTCCACGCCAACATGACGAGACCTTAGCAGTTGTACTAACAGAGTATCATACCAGATCACACCGGTCTCGGTACCTGAATAGTCGATCCATCGGCTCTACCTTTCTCTTTTCTCCTTCCTCCTTACACCCGTGCCGTTGATTTGGGTGAATCGCCAAGCGATTCCCCGGATCCATCCCGTGTATCACCGTATATTCGTACTCCCCCTGGGGCAAGTCAATATCAGCGATAATAGTTCTACTACTTCGGTGCATGTGGCATTCTTTGCTCGGCACTAAGTTGGGTATTTCTGCACTCTATTCGTTTGCGAAAATATATAAGTTAGGAATGAATCCTCTCTCAATATGTGCACTGTTCACGCCGTGCAGAGGTTTACACACTACTGAACTTGGCACAACATAACTCCACACAATAACCAAGCCCTGCATTTCGCCCCTTTCAAATGCGGTTTAGCAACCCATCGGAACATGTTGAGGCCAAGGGCAGGTCAGAAGTGTTCCACCCCGTGGTCGAAGAATTTAAGGACATGATCGAGAATGACCCGATAATTTATATGCCCTTTCACCAAATGTTCAGTCAGATACCAAACAAACCACCATTCGATAGAGATCCAAATGGCAACCCACAAGTCCGCGACTACTTTATGATGCTGAGACACTTCAACAAAATAATGACCTCAGCACCCGAATACAAGAAGGGCCTTGGCCTTACCGGATTCCCTATCAATGCCATCATCAATTGGCCAATGGGCACCCCCAGCGGCCACGCTGCATTTCTGAACGAAAAGGTCAACACACAGGTCGGAAAGATGCTTAAGGAGTGGGCAAGGTTCCTTAGTTCCCCAGAGTCGAGATACGTCCTTACCAGCAATTTGGATGGAGGTTGGTTCTGCCCAGCAGTATTGGCCGAAAACCAAATGCATAACTTCGACAACACTTTCAAGTGTCAACTTTCCGAGCCGTACCGAGGCTTCAAATCCTGGGACGACTTCTTCACAAGAGAGTTTCGAGACGGTGCGGGGCCCGTTGGGGCGCCAGACGACGATCGATTCATTACCAACGCATGCGAATCCGCGCCATATTGGCTTCAGAGAATGGTCCAGGAGCGGGATCTCTTTTGGATCAAGGGCCAACCGTATTCGATAAAATACATGCTGGCAGGCGATTCCCTTACTCCTCAGTTCGTTGAAGGCACTGTCTACCAAGGCTTTCTTGATGCCTTATCCTACCACCGATGGCACAGTCCCGTCAGCGGCCGCATAGTTAAGGGATATATACAGCTCGGGACGTATTACTCGGAAGCCATGGTGTCCGGATTCGATGAGGCGGCTCCGAATGAGTCCCAAGGATACCTGACCGAGGTAGCTACTCGAGCTCTCTTATTCATTGAAGCGGATAATCCCGACATCGGGTTGATGTGCTTCATGGCAGTGGGCATGGCTGAGGTCTCGACTTGCGACATTAGAGTACAAGTAGGACAACACGTTAAGAAAGGTGAGCAATTGGGGATGTTTCATTTCGGAGGGTCGACCCACTGTCTGATTTTCCGTAAAAGCGTGGATCTTGTACTCGACCTCCCATGTGAACCAGGGTTGGATGCCAGTATTGTTCCTGTGAATAGGTCTATTGCATTTGTTCCTCCCAGAAGGATAAAATCAAATTTGTAATTTCCGCGATACCAATTCCTTTCCTTCTTTTCTACTTCAGTGGGGTGCTTAGAGGGGAAACACTTTTAATTCGGGTCAAAGAATTTGTATAATATAGTGGTTGTGATACCAGGATTGCTTCGTTTTTTGCTCCGGGATCACCAAAATTTGCTCCTTATTTTCTCCCCTTTTGGGTCGGGAGATTTTGGCTGGCATTGTCCCCCTCACAATCTCATGAATAACTAAGGCCAAGAATGTAAAACACCCTGAAGTGCGATACACAGAGATTTGGCGAATAATGGTGTTAGGTGTTTCCTCCAGTGAATGGCAGACGCTTCATATCATACATCTTATATTACACGCACAAAGCAATACCACACAGGAACCAAGCGATAAAATCCCAAGAGCCAAACCACGTAACCAACGGTCAACACCCCCCACCCCCGGAGCCTCATCGCTACAAGCCCAAATCCATCCCGTTAACCACCCCTGCAAAATTCACCCACTACATCCACCCACCCATCCACCCATCCATCCATCCTCACCACTCAAGTGCCACACCGTACTAGTACATTATACCGGTAGTCTGGCGCCGGTACGGTCTAGACCTGGAACTCTGCGGCGCTGCAGCCATCACTGACGAATCAAACCGTATCATACTGCACCGTGCCGCACCCCTGCTCACCGCCGATCCTAGACCCTACCGTACTAACTTATACCACACCGCACTATCACAATGCAGCGGACTCCAGATGAGACTATCATAGATTGAACCGGATCGCACAGTAGGTGGGTGCCAAGGCTGGATTCGTGGATGGATGGGGTCATTGGTAGTCACTCGGGTGCTGGTACAGACTACAGGACATAAACAGAAAAGTGTTGTTGTCAGATGTTACTTTTTTAGGGATGGCGTGGGCACGGTTTTGGTATGTGGGGCTGTGATGGAGTGGAGTATTTGCTGGCTATGGGCTGTTAATTCGATTTAGTAGGTAAGCTAGAGGCAGTGACCATTCACGAATTTTCCTATCTTGTCTATATAGCAGCGGTAACTTATGTCATGTCAGAGAGAGCTCTTTGGAGAATTAGTAATGGCTACAGGAAGTATCATACAAATACTTGCAACCACTCTCCAGCTTCATTCACGCCGAGCTATACAGAATTTAGGTTGTATGATATCCCCCAAGCCAATACAAGCTCTCAAACTCAACAGGGGAGAGTACTGTAATACAGAGTTTGTTTGTTTTTCTTCTCCTGATACCCTGAATACCGGAGCCACAGAATTGTGCTGAACTAAAGCAATAATTTATACGATACAACAAAACCTTCCCCATATCCTCTTGCCCAATCAGCCACTTCCCCATCTTAAAACCATTATTCCCGGAAAATCTAGAGCCAATATCCAACAAAGAGGGAAAGGGGAAAACAAAAGAAAGAAAGAAAGGAAATGCCCACTAAGTCAAGTCACATCCACCCCAAGAGAGAAGGTGGACACCTACCCCTACCCCGCCACTCTGGCAGCGACCAGCCCAATTTCCCACTAGACCCTCAAGACCAATCGATAATTACATTCCTTCCCGAGTATCTAACAGCGGGAACGGCGGATATCTCTCATCTACCCAGTAAGCCCCCGGAGAATCTAATTGCTTCAGATGATGCCCTGGATTGTGTAAGAGATCACCTTCTTCTTCTTCAAGAGTCCCCCTTATGTGTCGGTTGGTGTATGTTACCCAGGTGAGGGAGTGAGATCTTGCCCATGCGCATCACAGTGCTGTAATAGTGCCTAATATAAACCCAATAATATTATGGAACCGTATTCGCGGTGGTTGTTGTCCCGTCACGGGACACGACATAACCAATATTTATCCTCGAGTTAGGGCGCAGAAGACTTCAGAAAGAAAGAAAAAACCCCATCATCCCCGGCGGAGGCACGTTCAGCACTTTTACAAGACTCAACCCTTGAAATCGGACACACTGCGTGGGCATGTGATACCAGAGTTACGATAGCCCCCGAGAATGAATGAGTGATATTCGGTGACAGATAAAAAATGTCAGGGTCTTGGTAATTAAGGGGGATCAAAAGAAAAGAAAAAATATATCACAGGTATTAGTATTTCGAAATTTCCGCGAGAAGGTGGTCTTACAAGCAATGTCATCACTCGCTCCTTCCTTCGCACAACTTATACAGAGACTACCAAGGATCACGGCAATCCTCCCGAGGGCGTTCAGCGCCAGACCCGAGTTAATCAAAACGAACAGTGATCAAGCTGCCGAAATGTTTCGTGTGGTATATACAGGACAACTTACTGTATAGCCAGCCGTACTTGCACATGTTTACTCTGCCATTCCCAGATCCAGCGGTATGATGCATTGCCTTACCGGTACCCGCACTCTTCCACTGCACAATCCGGTTCCGCGTTCGAGTTCCCAGCCGGAGCCGAGGCTCCCGAGCACAAGATATGGAATATTCACATCCGCACAACGGACAGATTACTCGCCCAATGGTACGGTTTTGCCGATTTCGGACTTTCGGGTTTGGCAGGGGAGCGCGGACAAGGTCCACCGCGTCCGATTAGATGAGATGGGGACCTTCGCGCCGAAAGGGGACCTGGACCGAACCCAATACCATAGATTAAAAATATGACAGAAATCCCCGCCCTTCGAGCAGCGAGACCGCGCCTGTGCTATAAACCAAGCAATTTTGTCAGTGTTTTCACTCATGCAAATTCCGACCTCTTCTATCTGAGAAGCTCCTCACTGCATGCCAGCATGGAGCCATTTGTGAGGTGATAAACTCATCAGACCCAGCTTCCTAAACAACCCTTGCGCCCACTGAAAATTCACAAAATCCACCACACAGCCGACATGTGTCCCAAAAGGAAACAAAATCGGTTCCCGGAAACATGAGAAAACACTCCCACCCGGGAATTCATTCAACCCTGTCCAGGGTATGATACCCTCCGATAAACCCCATAAATATCTCGTCTCCCCTATCTAACCTTGGAGATACAGTACTCGAGTACTAGCATCGTTAATTCCATCAGGGTCATAAGGCGGCGCAGGCCCTCCGCTCGCCTCCGATAAGGAGGATCATACGGACTAGGCACCGGCCCGGTACGATACCCGGATAGTTAGAAACCAAGGTCCACCAAGGCGGTGCGGTGCACGAGCCCGGATAGCACCTCACACCACAGTGGCGTCCCAATAAATCAGGGTAGTCGAGTAACTCGTCGTGGAGCCACGGGCACCCTCTATCAGCTGGGTGGCTCTGCCAGTCATCGATATCGCCGTAAAGCAACTGCTCATTGTTCAACTCTTGGCTGACTGAATTCCACTGTTCCACCTCGGTAAGGGATAGAAAGGTGAACAACTGAGAACGACAAGCCCCACCAGAAGTAAATCTCAAACGGTTTGATTCCTGTCGTCCTGGTTCCTTGCATGAGTTTGGGTTAACAGTAACCATCCTTACTCTACCCGGTTTTCTGCCCATTCAAAATTCTTCAGGGAACCTGCAAGGAGTATACACCGATGTTTCCCTTAGTATACATGTTCAGAGATGATGTACTGGAGCACACGATGGAACAGAATCCCGCAATTGGCAGGCTTTACTGTAAGCGTCAACCAAAACGGCGAGTCCTACAAGTTAGTTGAAGTGTGCCCTAGGCTTGCCCTACAATTCGTAAATGATATTAACTTGTCACATACCAGTACCGCATCACTATGCCAGAACACCATTACGGGTAAGAGTGGGTATGGATCATAAGCCGGCGGAAGTTGAGTAAGTTGAGTGTACTGTGTACGTACTTTTTTACACAATAGAGCGCCGATAGGAGGGGGGGCATAATAATTGTGCAAGAGCTCGTCCCCCCGGAAGTTCGTTTGCCTCTTCACCCCTTCCCTTCCTCTTCCTTTTCCTTACCACACTCGCTTCTTTACAAACCGTGCCGCATTCCATGATGCTACGACGACTTGCAATCGTGGTGTTAGCACTCGCCGGCATTGTGTCGGCGAGAGTGTCTGCGGATACCCTAAGACAGCATGCGGAGCCTGCCAAGAGGGCACAGCTTGAGACCAGGGATGAGCCAGAGTTTGGGGTTAATGAGAGGACGTCCAAGTCCAAGTATTATAACAGCAATACCTCTAGCATGTCCCCCCCCCCGCCAGTGCTCCTATTTGACGTTCGTTTATTCAACTGACATCTCATAGAATACTGGGCCAACGGCAAGAAGATCCCCGACGTAGATTTTGATGTCGGCGAATCGTATGCGGGACTGATGCCCATTTCGAAGGATCTGAACGAGACGAGAAAGCTTTGGTTTTGGTTCTTTCCCACGACCAGCACGGTTGATGATGAGTTAGTTATCTGGCTGAATGGTGGCCCTGGATGCAGTAGGCCCTTTCTAAATCTGTCAATAAAAGGGGTTTTGCAATTGACGCATCAGCGAAGGCAGTCTCGAAGGGCTTCTACAGGAAAACGGACCTTTCTCCTGGTAGGCGGAACCCCCCCCCCAGTCCGCCCACACAGGAAACTAACCCACCCTGTGGACAGGAGATATGGAACCTACAGGCCAGTACGTAATACGTATTCTTGGCACGACCTCACAAACATGATTTGGTTAATCCTCAGAATTGACCCATTCCATGGAAGCCAAACTAAAGAGTAGCAGGGTCGAGCAACCCGTAGGAGCCGGCTTCTCCCAAGGTGTCCCCGACGCAGTCTCAGAAGAAGACATTGCAGAGAAATTCCTCGGCTTTCTCGAGAACTTCATCAAAACCTTCGGCTTTGAGAATAAGAAGATCTATGTAACAGGGGAATCCTATGCAGGCTACTACGTTCCATACATCGTGGATGCAATGTACAAAAAGAACAACACAAAACTCTTTGATCCCCGAGGCCTCATGATCTTCAGCCCCACTCTGAGCGAATGGGTGATCCATGAGCAGATCCCTACGGCTCAGTACGTAGACTATTGGGCGCGCCTATTTGCGTTGAACAAAACCACTATGGACCACCTCCACGCCACGGCCGACAAGTGCGGGTACACCAGTTACATGAGTGAGAACCTGGTTTTTCCTCCGAAGGGCCCATTCCCGACTCCCCCGCAGATCTTCACATCGAGTGAATGTGACGTCTGGAGTGCCGTTTTCAGGTACTCCTCCCCAAATGTGTCCTCGCCCCGGCAAATGAGGACAGAGCTGATAGAAACCCCAGGGCCGCCACCTTGGTAAACCCATGCTTCAACGTCTTCCATATCACCACGACCTGCCCTCTCCCCTGGGACGTTCTCGGATACCCAGGCTCCTCTCACTTCCTCCCCGAGGGTGCGGAAATATACTTCAACCGTACGGATGTACAGAAGGCTATCAATGCCCCGCATGTGAACTGGGAGGTGTGCTCCAGGGACTACGTGTTCCCCAATGGGGACCCGAGCGATCCCCCCAGTTACTCAGTCCTACCGCGTCTTATCGACAAGCTCGAGCGGACGGTCTTAGGCCACGGGTTATTGGACTTCAGACTTTCCATAAATGGGTCCTTGTAAGGCACACATACTAGGGCTGGGAGAAGTGCAAGTGCTAATGGAATGGGATGCAATACTGGTAGGTTGGCAATTCAGAATATGACCTGGGGAGGGAAACAGGGATTTCAGACCAAACCGGCGGAACCGTTTATCGTGCCATACGACAACCAAGGAACTATTGGAGTCGTGCACACTGAGAGGAAGCTGACGTATGCTAGTCCACGCCGATGCACTAAATTGATACTCCGCTAACTATGCATAGATGGGTGGAGATGGAATTGTGCGGCCACATGGCCCCGCAACACCAGCCTGGCGCCGCCTACAGACAGTTGGAATACCTCCTTGGCAGAATTAATAAGCTCTAGACCGGTGGGAAAGAGTGTAAATAGCAGGGTGCATTGCAAGGGCCAGTGACGGATCACAACATATCACTCGGCATTTTACTCAAGGGGGTTGAATACGGGCTTTGATTGTACAGGGCTATGATAGGATCCTATAAAACCAGTCACTACCTATGATACCATTAGCTCGCTAGATCTCTTTGCCCTATTCTCACATTCCCTATCCTCACCCGACCCATGCATGCCCTCTACCCCGCCATCAACCACACAGCAGCAAGCACCCACGAATTACAGCACGATATGATAACATCCTTCCACAATGCCAACCCATTTCACCCACAAACCTCATTATCGCATCATACCTAGCAAAGAGAAGAAAGCTAAACCGTATCCAACCATATCCCCAACATTTACCCTGTAATCGTAAAAGAGAGGAAGGGAGAAAGTGGGAAAGCAAACACTATTAGACCGCTTACTTGAGACGTTTTTTGAAACCTTATAGCAATTGTAAAAGAGGAGAAAAGAGTGAGGGAGAAAAAGTATCCGGTTGCTATAGCGACACTCAATTCCCACCCCCTCCATTAACCCCCACCTCACCAGTCAACCCTGACGTCGCGAGTGCCTTTTTGCCCTTGCCGACTGCAGGGGCAGTTGCAGCAGCAGGAGCGGCGGATGAGGAGAAAGTATTGGTATCAGTAGCGCTAGGAGCAGCAGCGGAAGAAGGATCAATCTCGGAGGGCGGCCGGCTGAGTAGTTTTATGAAGGGTGACGAGGGTCTGGTTCGTTCCGGCCTGCCGCTCACGGCGCACCAATCAGCAAGGATACGGTAGTAGTGGAAAAGCTTATGAATGCACACATAACCTCCCCCCGTCCACCACTGCCACTGCCACTGCTGTTATTACTAGTATTTGAACTAATAAACAGCAATAAATACTTCAAATTCGGCAGTGTGTGTCGGATATCCACGACCCACAACCCCTGCGAACTCATCAACTGCTCAAGATCCTTATTCAGCAAAAAGATGGCATACTCAAAGCGGAAGTAGACACTCCCCTTCACCCATAGCGGGAACGTGCGCGCACCAGCGATGACGGAGATGGGATCGCGCACGAACGAGCTGCTGCACAATGGCTGCAACGGATAGCGTAGGCAGGTGCCCAGGTAGAAGGAGAGGAGGTAAGCGACGTGCGCGACGTAGCCAAGTGCGGCAGAGACCGTATCCGCGTCCGCTTCCTCGTGGTGCGTGTTTGGCAGCGGGAGGGAGCGAATGGTGAATGTTAGGGGGTGGTTTGGTATCTACAATATTATATATTAGTTAGTCGATTGGCGGAAGGAGAGGGGGAAGAAGGAGGACAGGTTCGACTGGGTAGACCGTTTGTAAATCTTCCACTATGCGGCGGCGCTGGGCTTCAATTCCCTTTTTAGTCTCTGCCAGGTCCCTCCTACAGCGCGCGAGGCCGACAGCCGCTTCCTTGAGGTAATTCTCTCCCGTCTGTTGAGCCTTCCGCCCAGCCACCATTGCCTCGCGGCGCACCCGTAAGCTTTGCTGTAGGGATTCTCGTTTCGTTACCGCCGCGCCCAGGCGCTTCTCCTCCGAGGCCAAATAGCCCCGCAGAGTCTTCAGGGCCTCCTGCGCTTGGGAGACTTCTCGGAGGAGTGTTATTGAACCGGTTTCTCGTTCTAGGGTTGCGTTTATTTGATTGGAAACTTTAGTGCTTGTTTGTTGGGCGTCTTGGACACAGTCTTCCAGGTTGTTGAGTTTCATTATCGCGTCATAGGAGGTGGTGGGCTGGGTGGATGGAGAGATGTGTTAGTTTAACTGGGTTATAGAAGATTTGTCGGAGATCCGGCTAATACGCACAATTAGCTTATCCGCAGCAGGCGCGGTGGAGTAAACTGAAGCCGACAACGCATGTCCGCGAATTGGCAACTCCATGTGCAAAGCGGGGGGAGAGAATGGCATGTCCATGAAAGTAGTGTAGATCCCATCCGATAGAAAAAATATAATGGAATTTGTAGGGAACGGGTGCCTAAAGTTCAACTACTCTTATTCACTTCCAATTAGCCCTGTATGAGGTCCCGGTAACGAGTGAATCAAACGGGGGAAAAAAAAAATAAGAAAAGAAGAAGAAAAAAAGGAACCGCGACAGGAAGAAAAAATAAAATTGTAAAGGTGGGTTTTGGTGAACATTTTTACCAATAAACTGCAGTTCTGAGAGTGCGACATTCAACTCGACGATTAGTCGGAATTGCTCCTGAGCGCCGGCCCATATCTTCACTGTGATTTTACCCAATCTGGAAATGTGCGGCCCGCTACGCGACAGTTCGAAGGATTGAAAATTCGGATTCTATAAAACTCCTCTCCCATAAGCTCTCCTTCCAAGAATTCCCGGGTCACAGGGTTCCATACCATAGATTTTGACACAACCTCACTAATATAAATCGGATCCTCTAATCGCTCCATCAGTGTCCCCTCTTCCCGCCACATACTTCATACTTCCAGAAGAACACTCACCACCGCTGCCAATTCCACTCCCAACATGTAGCGAAAAGAACACGTCCACCATCCTCCCCGAGGCAGCGTCTTCAAGTCTTTTCTGCTTTGTCATTGAGCTCTCCAGACCCAACGGGTTCCCTCTCACGCTTTGGCGCCGCAGTCGCCCACCAGGCCTGACATCAATGCCAACATCCACGTCCACATCCGCCTTCGTAAGGTCCACCTCGGACTTTGCATGAATCAGTCCCCTGCCGGTACCGCCACTAGTCGATCCCTCAGCGTGCACCGGTAGCTTCCCCGCTGACTTCCATGCCCCGGCCAATACGTCGTCATCAGAGGACCTTGCAGAGCGGGTGAATTGCGCCTTGTGCAACGAGGTGGTTAGGTTTCGGAGGGCGATACCGGTTAGGTGGCGGAGTTTCCTGCCCTGTTCTCTCATGCATAGTTAGCCACTGGAATCAGGTCGGGATAGGGGGAGTTTGGATGTACAGATGACAACAGCAGCGGGCGCTCCCCTGAAGTTGTTTCGGTTCCAGGAACAAAATCTACGTCTAGGGTTCTCAAGCCATCGCTATCGGATGGCATGATAGTCCCTTTAGGAAGGGTTGCGATAGTAGTTGAAGACAGGATGGGCGAATTAGTTGTTGTTATGGGTGGGATAGGTCTAGAGCTCTCTTTCTCTGTTGCTTGTGTGTGTGGAATGGGGGTTGGATGTTCAAATAAAGTTGCGAGCGTGCATGACGCTATCCTTGATGGTTGGTGTGACTCGATCAGGTTACCGTAGAAACTAGAAAATTGTGTCTCACACTAAAACGCTGGAGTTGCCTCTCTTAGTATAGTCTGCCATGATGCTTTTTTTTTTTTTTTGTCCCACGAACCACTAAAAGCCTTTTCTTTTTTCCCCTCTTCTGCCCTGTTTGCACCCCTTGAGCCAAAGAGGGTGAACTATTAACCTTAAGTTAAGGGTCCATACGACCTCCACCGAGAATCTTTCTCTCCCACTCTCCGCCAAATGATATCAGGTTCCTCCAATGCTCCGAAACCGCAAAAGGACTTGCTGGCGAGAGTTAATGACGTAGAACCAACTGCACTGGAGCGATAACGGTAGGTTACTCTGTCCGTTTCCAGCGACCAATTTGGGAGCACAGTGAACATATGATTTTACACCAGCTACTTGTACAAAACCCCCACATCTCCCGTATGCCACGAGAAATAATACTTTACATATTCAAACCCTTATCCCCTTTGCCCCCCCCCCC
>PYWC01000008.1:1377958-1403771 GCA_003182015.1 Tuber magnatum | reverse complement strand
TTTGGGGGGGGGGGGTTTTGGCTGGTGAAATGGATGGGTTGGTATGATACCAGTACTGTACTCTACTCGTGCTCGAGTGCTGGGGGTGCCATGCTACTGTAATCTGCTCGTGAATTTGAACACGGCGCTGGTACGAGTAAGGTGTGGTTCTGTCTTGCCGTGTGATAGGAGTTTCATAGGTCTTGGTCATCTGGGCATCCGGAAGGTGGCAGCCCATGGGGTACCCGTAACTGGGTATTCTACTGTCGCACCAATTGGGGCAACAGCACGGGTACAGTATGATACGGTAAACAGCGAACCTTCCTTAATATGAAGGGGGCAGGCCTATTTTTGTCAATTCGATTGCGGGGTTTAGCTGCTCTGGGTTCATACCGGTGCATTCGCCCACTCATATTGCGCGGGTACCGGTACAGTATTGGTATTGTGCGCATGAAAAAGCGCTCGCGACCGCCGTGGGCCACGGTATGAGAAGGTATGATATAATACGAGCGAGCAAACAGCCCTATGCATTCATGTCCCGAAACAAGGCTATGAAAAGGGGAAGTGCCAGGAGGTTATAAATGATCCGATAGGGCAGGTTAGACTATCATATCATACTATCGTTGGGGCCCACAGCCCCACCTCATCCCTCCATCTCTTCTTTTCCTCAGCACTCTCCTCCCCGTCACATCCATCCCTCACCCTCAATTCTGCCTAGTTTCCTGCGCTCCGGCATTTCCCCCTTCTTTAAGTTCTGCTTTCTTTCTCCACTGGCCGCCCAACCGCACTGAGCTTTGATCTCATACTGGAAACTGAGTCTTCTGAGAAGAAAAAGTCCCCCCCGCCAATTAAAATTCTCCCGACGGTTCGCTTGCTGCTCTTCCGGTAGATAGGTCGAAAAAACAGCCAACAGGAAAACGCACCAAAATGTCCGAGGAATCTAAACCTGAAGCCTCAAAGAAGGGAAAGGGGAAGGGAAAGGGAAAGGCCGGGAGGGGAGAGGGAGAAATGAACAACATTTCTGGTGCGTTGGTCGAGCAGCTGCTCAAGGCGAATCCGAGTCTTGCTGGGGAGATGCAGGGCATGGACTCGAGGAAAGTCGAGGAGATGATGAGAGGGATGAACTTGCAGGATATCCTTACCGGGATGGTATGTTTGCTGCTTTTACAATGACCTCGAGCAGGAGGATGAGGATGAGGAGGATGAGGATGAGGAGGATGAGGATGAGGAGGATGAGGGCAGTTGCTGACTGGAACCTGTGGGTGGGGTGTATAGGCTGCTGGCGGGAAGAATCAGAAGGATATGGCTTCTTACAAGTTTTGGAATACGCAGCCAGTTCCAAAGTTTGGTTTGTTTTTCTAGGCTTTCCATAATGATGGTTGGGGTTGGAGGTGCTGATTGGGTGTTGTAGGTGAGGACGAGCCGTCGCCGGATGGACCGTTAAGGGAGAATGATCTTTCAAAGGTCAAGACTGTAGGTGCTGAATTGATTGAGGGTTTCGAGTGGGATACCGTCGACCTTGCGGATGACCAGCAGGTTTTTCCCTTTTTCCCTTGGGGCTTGTATGGGGTTGTTCTTATGAGGAAATAGGTCCGGGAGGTCTACGAGTTACTCAGCCATCATTACGTTGAGGATAGCGAGGCCATGTTCCGGTTCAACTACTCTGCCTCGTTCCTGCATTGGGCGCTGAAAGCTCCGGGTTGGGTCAAGAACTGGCATGTCGGTGTGCGTGTAACGGGTACGAGGAAACTTGTAGCGTTCATATCCGGTATCCCCGTCACCTTGAGAGTCCGGGAGAACACCCTCCGGTGCTCGGAAATCAATTTCTTGTGCATTCACAAGAAGCTCAGGGGTAAGCGTCTTGCACCCGTATTGATCAAGGAGGTCACTCGAAGGTGCAATCTTGAGAGTGTATGGAATGCTATCTATACCGCCGGTGTTGTGCTGCCGAAGCCGATTAGTACCTGCAGATACTTCCATCGTAGTTTGGATTGGCTCAAGTTGTACGAGACTGGATTTTCGCCTCTACCGGCTTCTAGTACGAAGGCTAAGCAGGTTACTAAGTATGCTTTACCTGCGAATACATCAACTACGGGTTTGAGGGATATGGAGGTGAAGGATTTGGACGCCGTGCACGATTTGCTTACGAGGTATCTGGAGAGGTTTGAGCTAGTGCCCAAATTCACAGTTGAGGAGATTGGGCATTGGCTATTGAACGGGGGGTCAAAGTATGAGGAAAGGATTGTTTGGTCCTATGTCGTTGAGGTGGGGATTTCTTTTCCACAGATTTCTCGATAGGAACTGAGCTGACTGTTATGCAGGAGGAAGGGAAAGTCACCGATTTCTTCTCCTTTTACTCGCTCGAGTCCTCCGTCATTGGGAGGGAGGAGACTATTCGTGCTGCGTACCTCTTTTATTATGCCTCTGAGACTGCTTTCAGCAAGTCTCCAAATGCGAAGCAAGAGCTTAAGGTTCGCTTGAATGCGCTGATGCATGACGCTCTTATCCTGGCTAAGAAGGTTCGGCATTTTTCTTTCGTTAAATGTGGATTCTGCTAATATGCGAGTAGTTTAATTTTGATGTCTTCAATGCTCTCACTCTGCTCGACAATACCCTCTTCCTTGAAGCACAAAAGTTTGGAGCTGGCGATGGATCGCTGCATTACTATCTCTTCAACTGGGGAACCTCTTTCATCAGTGGAGGAATTGATGATAAGAAGAATATCGACCAGGAGAGAGGTAGCGGTGTTGGTGTTGTTATGCTGTAATCTTTTTAGTTTTTTATGTTGATCTGTATACAGATTCTTTCTGTGGAGCAGTTAGATAGGGCTGGATCGGATAGTGTTTCTCCTAGCTAAGGAGTGCTTGAAAAATGTTCGTTCTGTTGGCCGCAGTCCGTGCACTCTACCGTATTGTACCGTATTTTGGGGATAGAGGGCTTCCCTAGTTGGCCCACTACCGCGTTATATGAATTAAGCATACGGCAGGTCAAATCTTTTGGAGTTGGTGATATTGTCGTTAGATGTAGTTATTATGGTATGATATCATATAGCGCAGTGCTCGTACAGGTACAGTACCCGCTTAAAATGACGTTTGTGGTAGGGATTAGGTTTTTATCTCCACCTCAACCCCGCACCACACTTTTCGGCACAAAAACAAAGAAACCTCTGATAAAGGGTACGCTCGCCATGTTCAGAAGTGCGTTCAATTCGCTAAAGCCTCTTATCAGGTGCCAATATCGAGCAATCGCTATGACGACAAATACGTCCTTGTACAAGATGAACCATACCATGTACTTTCCCCCTATCTTTCGCTGTACTGTATACTGCAGCTACTAATAGGGGGTGTTTGATAGGCTTCGGGTGAAAGATCCCAAGAGGAGCGGTCCGTATTGATACCTCCCCCCCCGTAATATAGAGAGTGCAGGCACTGACAAAATACCAACTAGTGGAATACTACCAAAACAACTTTGGTATGAAGCTCATCCGCAAGCTGGACTTTGAAGAGGCCAAGTTTTCCCTCTACTTCCTCGCCTTCGATGGCCCGGGTGCGGAGAGCGCTGGTAGGCAGTGGACAGATCGGGAGGGGCTTTTGGAGCTTACACATAATTGTAATGTTCTGTTCTAGGGGTTTCTTTAGTCGTGGTTGGGGAGTGGGCTGACTGGATGGGTGATGGTGGGATAGATGGGACGGAGGATGACGACAATTACAAGGTTAACAATGGGAATGTGGAGCCGCATAGAGATATGTTTCTTTCCTTCTTGATTACTTGGTTCGGTTGGTTGAATCCTGGCTGACTGGTGTTTTAGTGTACGGTTCGGACATATGTAAGTTTCGCGCACCTCAAGCGAGTCTTAATATATGATTGAACTAACTCAACGAACAGCTGCATCTCCGTCGACCACATCGAAAGAGCTTGCGAACGACTCGAATCCAACAACGTCCCCTTCCAGAAACGCCTCTCGGATGGGCGCATGAAGCACATCGCCTTCGCTCTAGACCCGGACGGGTACTGGGTCGAGATCATCGGCCAAAAGCAATCCGATCCCACATCCACCTTCACCAAGCTAGACGTCTACCGCTTCAACCACACAATGCTCCGGGTGAAGGATGTGGAAAAGTCCATGCAATTCTACCGCTCCGTGCTGGGGATGTGTCTACTTAGGACAACCGAGCAACCCAAGGCTGGCTTCAATCTTTACTTTTTGGGCTATAGGCGGGAAGGAGAGGGGGGGGATCATAGGGGCGAGGGGAATCCCTTGGCGGGTAGGGAGGGGCTTGTGGAACTTACGTGGAATTATGGCACTGAGAAGGAGGAGGGGTTCAAGTATCATAATGGGAATGATGAACCGCAGGGGTTTGGGGTTTGTTCTCCCCTTTGAAGTTTTTCGGGAAGGTAAGGATGAGGGCTAAAGTGAGAGGCAGCATATTTGCATCTCTGTCGACGACCTCGACGCCGCCTGCGCTAGGTTCGAGGACTTGAGGGTTAATTGGAAGAAGAGACTTACGGATGGGAGGATGAAGAATGTGGCCTTTATTCTGGATCCGGATAATTATTGGATTGAGTAAGTTTCCTTCTTCCCCCTCCTACGTCCGGCTTTACTGACTAGCCCCCAGGATCATCCAAAATGAAAGCATCAAATCCAGAACGTCTTGGTAAGTTAGTCGCGGGGCGCTCTTATTCAGTCAATCGATTGTGGCGTTAGCTACCGTAGTTGGCCTATTCTGGCGGTGAGATTAATTACTATTCTGTTCCTTCTCCAAGTTGTCGTTAGACGGGGGTTTAGAATTATCGTACGTTCATGCCCCGGAAATGGGTCCGGTTGTTCACCTCTAGAATTTGTGCGTTTGGGCCAGAGATCCTTGACTCGCGCTTTCACGTGCTAGGGCGCACTAGCTACAGTGATCGAGTGAGATGTTGTGATCCGTATTACCTTGGTGAAGCCCGGCAGAGTGCTTTTATCTATCGTATCATATAGTGCGGTAGTCGGGATCTGAGGGTAAAGCATGCGCGGCTCGCGAAGATTGGTTCAGATGATAGACTATACGGATACATTTTTACAATCAAAAGCCCTATTAAAAGGAAGAGTCAGAGGATTCCCCAAATCCGCCATCCCATCGTCTATAGTCCGCCACTCCGGTCGAACATGATACACTCGTGCATCCTCCCCACCCCGCTCACCCATCTTATCCCCATCCGTTAATAACCAGTACGCACCCAGGAAATTGTTACAAATAGAGCAACCTCCGCGGCTAGCATACAAGGAATATTCTAGAATACCGTTTTGGAATAAGGTACCTCCACAGGACTAGTCTCCTTCAGCATCACTGTTTAGTTGTGGTAGGGCTGGTGAGCGCTTTGCCGCTAAGACAGGTGGTGGTTAGCGGAGGCTCGGGGGCGCTGTTGGCGTTAGTGTCATGGAAGTATGCAAAGGAGGGGGGGGGGTTGATGGGGTTGGCGGGGTTGTGCGGGAGGGAGAAATCCATGGCGGGGAGTCTTTTGGTATGATATTCAAAGAAGGGCTTAATTCAATGCTCGCTTGGGGATTCGGGAAAAGTGGTAAGTTGGTCGAAGCGCGGGTTCACATCATCTCGATTGGGTGGTCGGTTCGGAAGCGTGGCTTTTTGCCCCGCATCTCACTCGTGGAAGAGTAGTCTCTGTTTCTCGGTCGTTCCGCGTTCTGGGGTGTTCACGTGGTTTCGCGTTTTGTCTTTGGTTGCTATCATAGCAAGGTAACATTTGCGTTATACCTCCGCTTGGCGCGAGCCGGATCGGGCCTTCTCTAAACATCCTCGGGGAATTTCCGGGGGTGGGGGATGAAAAGAATGTTCTGGTCACAGATGGTCACTCGGGTTTGGGCGTTATAATACTGTTGGGAAGGATGAAGAAGAAAAGTTCTCAGAAATGAATAAATAACATTTGGAAAAGAAAGTTTATAAGAAAAGTGTAGTTGAGTAAGAGATCAAAGAGTGCCTCAATGTCCTATTTTTGTTTTTTTTGAAATACTAGGTAGCTATCTACCTTTTTATACAAGTACTTCTGATCTCTTATGTATTCTTCTATTCCAAACCAACACATTTGGCCCAATCTACTATGACCATCTCACTCTATTTTGTTCAGTGCATTTTACCACTTTCAACTTGTCCCATTTATTCTGTATCTCTTCCTTCCCTATTAGGAAGCTATAATATTATATCATATAGCATGCTTACAACACTTCCACCCTTTCCGATACAGTTGCAAAGATTTCAGCTTGTGTCACAAGTATCCTCTGTGTCTGGCATGTAGAACACTTAAACTATAAATTACGAATTAGGGCATGAAGTTAGATTGACGTCAGAACCTGATTTGTGTTGTTTAGTCTCACTTGTTTGAACTTTTTCCTAACATGGACCCCTGACGTTCTCAGTGCCCTGACAATATCTGGTGCACTGCCATGCATCTCGCTTCTGTCTGGTCCACCTGCCTGGTACCCTGACGATACCAAACTTTCTGCTTTTATATCCGGACAACGTCTAATTGTTCTACTCAGGCACCTTCTATTCTGATGTCAGGTCTGCACCTCCAACGTTCTAGCTACCATGGTCCTTACACTTTCCGTCCTGTTATACTCACTGTGGCCAGCTATGCGATGGCATTTTCCTTATCGCACTTCCTGTGCCTCAAGGTTTTGCCCTATTAGTGATGTGTCCAGACCCTATGTGAACATCCTTGTTTCTCTCTTAATGCTATTATATAAGATTAGAAGGGCCTCAAGATGCCATCAGAACTCTGTGAAATTCTTGAGATGTTGCATCAAGTTTCAGCCTAATCATAATATTCTTTTCTAATGGTTCAGAGGCCCCTATAGTACCCTCAATCTCACTATTTTTCCCTTGTGCCTTCAAATTGAGACTATTAACTTCCTACACACCTGCTATCCTGACACATTACATTACAGACAAATAGATTCAATTACTTCTTGCTACTCTCCATGTCTATTCTTCACCTAGTTAGCCATGCTAATGCTCCTAGTTGTGCCTACCCCTACTTTCCCCAAAGGCTTAAAGTTAAGTGATAGGCATTGCAACAGTGTAGGACTTGTAACACTATCTTCCATCTGTCCTTTGGTAATCCCATGTAGGCCATTCACACTTGGATGATCAGAATCCAGAAAGTTGAGTACATATGTAGTCAATGTCCTAAGGAAGTTCAGAGACAGGTCCATTTCCTGGGAATCATTTTGGCTGTTCTGGTACCCAACCAGGGCCCCAATGCACAGGCTACGGGGAGTCTGACTGTGGAGGATAGGCTGTCGTGGAGTTCAGCTGGATGTCTGACTCCATAGCTCTTCAGCTACTACTGTCCAATTGTCCGTAACCCCTAGATGTTGATCTTGTCACATGCTATGGATGTTCTCTACCTTTTCCATAATAGCACACTGGCTCTTCTCCACTATCATCTGCTACACCTCCTACAGGCAATCTGCCCATATTGCTATCTGCCAGGCAAGCAGGTCTGCCATCACGTGAGCCTCATTGGTTGTAAATAAACAGGTTTGATTATACAAGACTCACCTGCAACCACCTCAGACTTGAAGTTATCCAGATCCTTATATACTCTAGTTTGCTATACCCTACGGGTATGGAACAGTACCACACACATTAAGCAACTCATCGTGCTATTGATGTATCCAAGAAAATCAGGTTCCGTAATCTCATACACCATTTTGCCCTCAAAGTGCATTCCCTATATGGTCGTGGCAATCTGTCATGCCAGGAACCGGAATGTAATTTCCTACATGGAGTTCAATTGTCGATAGTCATTGTCAGAAGGCTAGTGTCATCAACTGGGTGCCAACCTCATACCCATACAGGGTTCATACAAATCTATCCTTTTCCAGAACATGGTACACCCTATGCGCAAGAGCTGTGGGATTACCTTTATGGAGATTGTATAATTTTATAACATTTCATTTCATATTGTAAAGAAACTGGGATCTTACCCCTAAGTGCTTATTCCATGTCTCTTCCTGTTACTGTGAGATCTGAGAGTGCGCTGTGTCTCTTGGTTGGTATGTCCACTTACTATTTCTAAGCTTTCCTCTGATGACTCAATATGTCACATATCAGAAATCCCCTTGTGCGCCTGTAGCCAAACATGGTGTACCTCCAATGTCAAAGTAACCATATCTGGGAGTGGGTTAAGAACGATAGTGTACCAGGGAATCAGGGTCTTTGCCCATACCACTCTAGCTGCCTCTACTCTTAATGCTGTATTCTGCTATAAGATAATGTCAAGCCGGATGTACTAATACTGTGGTGTAGTTGATTCAATGGCTGGACTCAAGCTTCTGACACTAGATGTAGTGGCACTGTCCAGTGAGGATGAGTATCTCATTATACTGGATGATAAGAACATTGGTAGAGTGTATGGTCTACCGTACATTATCTGTCAATGGGTGCCCAGCACCACTCTGAATAGGGCTCTTTCCCACGATTCAGAGGTAGTTCAAATTTATGCTATTGTTGTGCAGCTATTTTTTTGTCTATGTATCTTTCATGACTCATGACACAGTTCTGGGACAATGCTATCAGAAGCAGCATTGTTCTACGCATCAGACTCATTGTCCAATTTGGTTTCATCTCACCCCTGTAAGTTTTGATACTCATCACTGCTACCATTACTCAGGAGAACTGTTTACGGATTTAGTTATGCATCTTTATCAATGCTGGGTTCACCATGCCCCATGGTCTGTACTGTGCTCCTGTGAGGGTATTTCAGCAGTCTGCCAAGTGCCTGTATTGAGTCTGGTGCTGAAGGGTTACGACATAGTGATGGTTGGTTCGGTAGTATATTAGTAGAGCTGTGGGATCAGTTTTGCTGCACTCCCGGCCTCGAACCTATGGATTCTATGGTATTAGTTACAACATCACGTCTTCCTCTGCTTAAGGTGCTGACATGAGGTATCAGCTGACTGTGTGAATTAGCACTTAGTTGGCTATGCATATAGGGATAGGGGAATGTTGATGAATGTTAGAAAAGATAGGAATTAGAACATAGCACAATAGTGTATATCTTATGGGTCAGAAAGATGAGCTGTTTGTATATGATAGTTTTCCTGCCTTTAAGAAGATGGGTTGTATCTTATATACTAGGACTTAGGTAGGGGGTTGGTAGAATCACACTACTACTCAATATTGAAAGCAATGTTTTCCCTGTAAAAAATGGTTTTCCTGGTATTTAGTATTATGGACATAGTTAGGGCATTTCCAGAAATCATGGTGGTGACAACTCTACTATGAATACAGTTGACAAAATGGGGGTGTCACAAGGATAAGATGCCAAGCCTGAATTCAAACCATGAGGAGTATTAGTTAGCGAGAGTAATTCTAGCGAGATACCTACTAGACTTAGAACAGATTAAACTCCATACCTCAGCTTAGAATGTCTTATAGACATGGCTGAACATGAAAAGGTGCAATGCAATCTGACCAATCAACTTATTTAGTCAGCAGATACCAGGCAAATTAAGAGCCAGAACCGGAAGAGATGAACAATCTAGGAAATGAATTGTAGACCTCAAGGTAATGGTGCATAAGTATATCACTACTCAAACATATTCAAGTGTCAGGAACAGGAGTTTGGGCCACAAGCAATACAGGATACTATTGACCTAAGCAAGGGAGAACAGTTGTAGTATAGTTATTTTCAAACAAACAAGTGAATCCCATGCACCCAAACCACATATGACTCCCAAAGAAAACTCAAGCAAAGAAAACGAACAAATGGAATAAAATAACCAGATATAAAAACATTCACCTTCCACCTGCCTGACATTGTGCTGAGTGTCGCAATTGTTGCAGAGCTGTTAGATTGTTAGGGGTGTTGGGGCTGGGGGAAGCCAGGGGCACTGGGGGTGGGGAATGTGCTAGAGATGTCCAGAGTATTGTGGGTACCGAAGATGCTTGGTGGGGTAGAGATATTAGTGGTGCTGGGGGTCTCAGTAGTGCTGGGGGATGAGTGCTATGGTGGGAGCAAGGGGGTGGAGGCCAGGTGTCCATCAAGAATCTGAGCCAGAGTGTCAGTACAGCTGTTCTGGGTACCATCACACTGTGGATGCTGGGCTGTCACCCCTAATACCTCCAGCAGAGAATCACAGTTTACAGAAGCCAGAGAGCCAGGCTTGGCAGAGGTGGAGTGGGTGAACAGGTCTAAGCTTAGTGGCTAGTATACCATCCAGGGGAAGGAAGTCCTACGAGTGCATTTAGTTGAGGGGCCACTGGTACCTGGTTTCTCAGACTATGTGGGAGATTAGGTATTGTGTTTAGATTATCATGTCACAGCCAGTTGTATTTGAAAACTTACATCAACAGTGAACCTCCTCATACTACCAGGCACCAGAGATCCCCCCACTTCCTCTCCCACAAGCTATTCCCCCTCCTCCATGTCCTCTTCCTCTTGCATGCTCCCCATGGTATCGTCAACCTGGCCTACGTGATTTCAGAGCGTGCGGTCCAAAAATAGGTATCTGGCATGGCAAGGCTCGGGGGTCTGGACCTCCTCCACTGGTTGATCCAGGTGGAATACCAGGTCTAACAGGTTGAGGAGATATCAGGCATTGTTGGTGAGAAGCTACGCCTGAATATCATTATCTCTATTGAGAAACATGGGTTCTTGGGGAGGGAGAGATTCTCCTGATTCCAGACGAAGTCTGTCCGAACCCAGACCAGTCATCCCAATCAGATACCATGTGTAGCAGATTTCCTCCTTCATACATTGCCTGCGAACTACAGTGAGCAGCTTTATAATACATGGTACACTAAGGACCCTTCAGGCGATTGCCTAGTCAGAGTCAATAGCACTCCAGGGGCGGGTAAAGAACCGATGCCCTAGGGCTTCTGTTTGACGAATGATATAGATTCTAACTACCTGTAAGTGCTAAGGGGAGGTCCAATCTGATTGAGCCACTAATATGATATATTAGTGCGAGGGTAACAGAGGATCAATGGCCCTGAAAACTCACTCAAAGGTGCTACAACCTCAGAAATACTGGCCTGCTCCACGTTTTGATACTCCATTGTCCTCTGGGGTTTCTTGGCCAAGTCTATAATAAAGATTCTAAGATGATGCAAGAGCTGCCCAACATTATCGGTGCAGTGCTTGACTTTAATGGGTGTAACGTACTGTTTGATGGAGGGACAGGAATGGGCAAAATGTATGACAGAGTCTACCTGGGTATCCATCAGGTGGCTGGGATCTGGGGAGTGCACTGTGATGTAGGCTGTAATCTTCTTGCACTATGCTAAGCAAATAGTGATCTGGCGATAGGGATTCTTGAACCCATACCATGACTTGGCATATGCAATGTTGCTAAAACGCTGTCCAGCTTAAGTACAGATATTAGCCTAACATATTCAGGCAGCTTGAGGTAGGCTAGGTTAAGTTTAGAAAGAAACCTCAACTACAGGCTCGAATGTGGGGTGTTCGTTGGATCACAGTGGGCTACTATCACATAGGAGGATGAAGGTTAGCTTTAAGTCCCACAACAGTGAATCACAATTACGCTTTGGAAGTTTATAGAGTTTCCTATGGTTCTGAGTTTACAAGAGAATCTCGGAGTTCCCTTCTGGGTTTTGTGGACAGGGTGGGCATGTTGGGCAAAGGGGTGGGACATCTAAGAGATTTAATTAGAGGCTGAGGTATTTCTAACAAATACATGAACGTATTTTACTTGCTTTCCCTTTCTCAACCGGATTTGCTCAGCTTGCTGCCTGGTGGTAGGAGCCATTCGGGGGTGGGCAAATAGTTCTTTTTACTTTTATTTTATATTTTTTAGGCCCTGTTTGGTAGGCCACTATTTAAAAAAATGCCACTTTTCTGAAAACAGCATATTTCCTAACCTGTGAACAAGGCAAAGTCTAAAGCAAAATTAAAAACCATAGTCTTATAGAAAATACCTCTCCTTTTATCCTAGCTGGAATGGAGGTCAGTAGAAGGATTCATTGTAGAAGAGTAGAGAAGTTAGTAATGTTGTGAAATATCGAGTTCAAGATTTGTTATATTTTGCAACATCACTGATTTCCCTACTCATAGACAATGAACGCTACAACTGACTTCTTCTTCCGCTAGGTTAAGGAGAGAGGTATCTTATATAAGACTATGGTTCTTAATTTTACTTTAGACTTTGCCTTGTTCTCTGGTTGGGAAATATGCTGTTTTTGGAAACATGGCACTTTTTTAAATCATAGCTTGCCAAACAGGGCCTTATTTCTTTTTAACAAAGGAGGTTTTTCGTTGGTTCTGTTGGTGATCTAAGGTAGTACGTGGTAGCTCAGTTGGTGGATGGGAAAAGACTAGCGAAGCAATAGAGAGAAGGAAGTAAAGAAGAACAAGATAGAAGAGGAGAGTTGGGGGAGGGGTGGGAGGGGGCCATTATATAGGATGTCTTGTGCGTACTATATATTTGATATTTGTATGGTTGGCAAGAAAATAAGCTTTTCAGCCTCAGAGGATATGAGCAGCAAGCGATGTTACTTGGTGTTAGTGGTGTACCTAATTGGTGAGGTGCTATGAGGTTGACCACGTGACATAATAGGATATAATACACATCTTCCCATACCCTCAAGCATGGCAACTCCACTTGATGAACATATCAGACGTCAGGTGGATAAGGGTACTTGTGCCAAGGTTGCAACACTAAGGCGCTGCAACCCCCGAAACTTCGCTGGCTCAGTTTTCTGGGGCACTCATCCTGAGTGCCCGACAGCTCAATGAAAGATTGCAGCTCAATGATAGATTGTGTCTCAATACAATTTTTTGGCTTAATAATATATTGTGGCTCAACATCAGTTTGCTGTTCTATATAATTTTGTAGCTCAAAGTAACTTTTCATTCTAGGTACAACATCAGAGTAAAGCTTTTACCTATCTTAAAGGTAAGTTAATATTCTATATTATATTGATTTTCCCCAGTTTGACCTGACGTTTAATACCAACAACTATCATCTTGGATATTTTTTTTTTCCAAGCACATATCAGATCTCTTTGCTTAATCTGTGCCTTTAACTCATTTTGAAACACCTTATGCTTAGCCTGCGGAGCTCGTCTTTTAGCATTTTATGCTTTGCGTAATTGCATCTCTGCCTTCTCAACCTCTGCATCCTCTCTCCTTTTGACCATTTGTCATGCTTGTGAAGCATACATAACTCCTCCTTTTTGTATCTGTCTACGACTCTGTGCCATGTGTCTGGCATTTCTCGCCTGCTCAGCCACCTGTGTATGTTCTAATTGGTCTATCGCTAAAGCTCCCTATTGGGCTTGAGCCAATCCACCTTGTAGTACTCTCTTCACTTTGCTCTGAAATGTTACTGATAAATCACCAGCCTCTTGTTGTAATTCATTTCCAGCTCTCTTGAGAGAAGTAATTGTAAGAGGAATATTTATGGAGGATTCAAAGGGCGCGGTAACTAGTTGGATAGCAGGAATGGATTCCTCTTATAACTTGGATATAACAACTTCAGGATTGTAGGGAACAAGTCCTGTGGCATGAAATGTTGATATGATAGTAGATGACTTGAAGGTTTGCTCTCGAATTGAGTGAATTTTGTCCAAAAATTCACACTTGTCAAAATCTCCGCAGCCAGTACGAGTAGCTATCTCAACTGATTCAGCATGGTAATGCTTGTATGGCTGAAACACAACAACATCTAAAGGTTGCAGAAGATGACTTGTATGTGGGGGGAGACAGAAGACAATAATATGATGCTGGTCACAGTAATCAAGAAACTCCATAGTACAATAGGAGCCAAATCCATCAAGAATGAGGAGTCTGTAGGTGCCAGCTTGGTGTTGTGAGGAGAATCGTTCAAAGTGGTGCACCCACTCCATCATGAGATGGTCATTATTATATTCAGTATTGGACATTCCCACGCGGTAGTCATCAGGTACAGATATAGTTGTGTACCATGGTTCTTGATGAATAATACCAGGAACAATGATTATCGCTGGCAATGCATATTCAGCTGCACTAATTGTTTTGCAAACAGACACCAGCTCACGGTTCATTGAACTCCCCATATATGCTTGCCTAGTTGGATCTCTTGTGATAATCCAATGGTCTCTACCAATTCCGATACGGAAACCAGTTTCATCGAAGTTATATCAATCGCCGTCCAAAATTGCGTACTTTTGACATATGGTATTGTACTTGTCAAACCATTCACGAATATTGTTGGGATGGTGGGCACCTTTACAATCGATATCAATCGTGCATTGCTTTCGAATAAAGTAATCCGGATAGCATTTAGGAAATCTTTGTGCCCAATGTTCACTTACAGTAGGTGGAGGGAGTGGTCTATCATGTGCATTTCGAAGGATTGTATTTGCACATCCACTGACCATTGGCAACCTTGCACTTGCACCAATATTATCCAACCGATCTAGATATTGACAGACAGCCAGTTCCTGGTCCGGAGTGAGTTTTCGATTTGCTGCTGGTCGCTGTTGTCTGGATTGTTGACCTTGCCAGCATTTGCGTAATCGTTGCTTTGGAACCTCATACTTGCGAGCTAGTACAGCAATATTTGGTGTATCTTCTCCTGTCTCCTGAAGGAAGGTAATTGCTGCCTGGATCCGAACTTCAATATCACGATATAGCTCCACATGTTGACTTGGAGGAATGAGAGCAGATGAAGAAGACATAACAGATTGATATGTAAAAGGAGTTCAAGGTTGGGATAATGGACTTTGGTTTTCAAGGTGATACTACACGGAACCATTTAAATACTCTATTTATCAGAACTTTGATGAAGTTTTTAAGTAATAGTATTGAATTACAAAATTATGTTGAGCCATAGACTGTCATTGAGTCATACAGCCTGACTGTTATTGAGCTATAGACTGTTATTGAGCCATAGACTGTTATTGGGCCATAGACTGTTATTAAGCCTTGAACTGACATTGAGCTACAAAATTATATAGAGCAGCAAACTGATGTTGAGCCACAATGTGTTATTGAGCCACAAAATTGTATTGAGCCACAATCTATCGTTGAGCTGCAATCTTTCATTGAGCTGTTGGGCACTCAGGATAAGTGCCTCCGAAAGCTGAGCCAGCGAAGTTTCAGGGGTTGCAGTGCCTTAGCGTTGCAACCCTGGCACGAGTAAAGGAACTTTTTCCAATACTTTATGAAATGCTAATACTAAAGCAAACTGGTAATACATTTTACACCTACACAGACATAAAGCACAATTGATACAGCTTTGATTGTATCATGTTGATTATATTTCGAACTGTCCATGATGGAGCAGTGGTACAAGATCTCCCAAACTTAAGTTCCTTGTAATTCTTGGCCTTGGACAGAGTACTGCACTCCTGTGGCCCCCAGCACTTCAAACCCAGCCCAGCCCTAGACCACATGTGTATACTCTTTGACTTCTATTCCATGCATTTTTCTGCTACATTATCAGCTCTGCGCTTCCATTTCTTTTTGCTATAGGTATGGTGGACTATTAAGTTCAAGAGGCATTGTGAATTCATGCTTGTTAATGATTTGATAGTGCAGGAGATACAATTAGCAGGGGGTTTAGCTTCATCCCTAAGCAGAGATGCAAATATTGCAATACAGTCTTCACATACATCTAGGGTCTCTAGGATATCTGACAATGAGCCAGATAATGTTGCTTGTGATCTATAAGAATCATCTCTCTCTTGATGTCCCCTAGCTTTATTGGCCGGCCTGTGGGCAGGTCTTAAGTCTATTAGTAGCATGCAGAAATGCATCAGCCCAGTTTGTGCAGACCTGTCATGTCCTGATTGTGCAACAGCATTTTTGGCATGGTAGGTATGCTCTCTCATGGGTGGTGTGGGTAGCTGGTCATCACCACTGTCATGGTGGCAATGTACCAGAAGGTCAAGTGGCTTATTAACCACCGTAATTGGTAGGAGCTATGCCCATACTGTTTCATCATTATTGATGAAGATATAATCTATGTCAGGTATCAGCTCACTGGGGGCTTCGCACAGCTTCTGGTACTCTTCACTAGTAGCTGCAAGTATGTATTGTAATCTTGTCCCTGACTTATTGCCCCAAATCAGGGCTGACAGTCCACATATATCATAGAAATCAAATGCAGCAAACCAGGGGCTATGGGTATTAGGCGCATGCCAATGAATTGAGTGATAGTTAGGAGCTAGATTTAATATGCTCGTACGTCTGGAAGGCATAACCCAAACAATATTAAGTGCAGGTGGATGCCCTAGGAGAGTACTCTAATCTATATATTCTTAGTCACAAATTGAAAACCCTAATGAGGTGGGTTATCTGAGAAAGACCTAACTAGTGGGTATAGGGTTCAATGGTAGGTGATTAAGTGTGAGAGCAGTGATAATCGCTAGAGGATCTAGTCTGACCCGATCCGCTAGGACCGATTTTAGTCTGATGGGTTTAGGTTGTGCAGGAATGACAAGATTATGTAACACAGGATCAGGAATGACAGGATCTTGAATGGCAGGATTGGGATAGACAGGATCTCGAAGAGCAAGATCTGGAATGACATGGTCTTGAAGGACAGGATCTGGAATGACAGGACCTTGAACGCCAGAATAGGGAACGACAGAATTAGGATTGAGAGGATCGGAAATAGGCTAATCAGTTATAACAGGATCAGCTATAATGAGATTTGGTATGAGGTGTACCAGTGGCACAGGTACCACAGTGCCAGGTATTGCAGGGTCCCTATAGGCAGAAGCACCCTGTGGTCTTAACCTTGCATGAATGATCAGATACCCTAGGACTATGGCCAGTGCCCCCAGTGCAGGTGCACCCACAGGATGATGTGCAATTGGGTCTCTCAGTGTAATGGCCCAGCATACAGGAGCTATGGCAGATGGAACCTATACCCATACAGGGAGCCCGGAGGTGAACTGGTAGGAACCGGCAGGCAAGCAAGTACTTGACCTACGGAGACCCGATAGGCCGGGCTCCGATAATGCACAGAATTGGCTGGTCAGGGCCCTAGGTACCTGGATACACACGGGAGCGGTGTCAGCGTACTTAGGTATATCTGCAGGGGCACTTGCTCAGCAAGGCCGGGTAACTAGAGAAAGGTCAGAAGCGTCTGTCTCCGGCGATGGGATAGACAGGGTAACAGGGAAAAGTTATCTTGTCCACAGGACAGGTTACCCTACCCTCAGGATCAGGTTACCCTGCCTTGAGGCTTGTGGTACCCTGCCCAAGGGCCTGAGTTACCCTACCTTTCAATACGAAGTCCTACAGGGAGTTCGGGAAAAATAACAGGAATGTTTGTCCTGCGAAGCCATGCACGATGCTGGAATCTGGGGTTCTGGAGAATGCTATTGGGCGAGTTACGTAGCTGCGAGGAAGCTGAAAATTGAAGACATTATTTCTATCATACCCCTCCGGCCGCGCCTTGAGGCCCGGACGTCATGGGCAAAGGGTTGGGTAGTTGCGTGGAGTCTTGCAAAGAGGAAACTTTGAAGACATGCTTGCAACACCGTATACGTCGCTGCCGTCCGGTCGACTGTATGCTATTCGCAGGATATATGAGGGGGCATAGGGTGGAAGGTGGAGCACCTCCTCCAAGTTGTTCGGAGTAAAACGGACCAAAGCTGATGCAGTTAACGGGTGTTAACCTGGGGGGTCCCGCAGGTAGTGGTGGGTGGTGCCGGGGCGACAGGGAGAGTTTTACACCTACCAAGGTCGTAAGTGTCCCCAATGCCATAGGCTCTGAAAGGGAAGTGCGAGACACTAAAGGCATGATTCCTACCACAGGTAAGGTAGATCCGAGGTAGTGGTCATGGGTAGCGCCCAGCGGATCACTCCCGGACTACCGTACCCTGCGGAAGACACCGGAATCCCGAGACCCGTAAACAGTACATAGATAAACCACTTACGGTAGCTTCCGGAGTCAAGTAGAGATCAATGCATATGGGAAGGGTGTTGTAGATAGTCTAGTTCATGAGGTGCCTTGACGGTTAGCCACTGACAAGACACCGATGCGCAGAGGTTTGCACTCCGGCGGGCAAATTAGAAATACAGCGCAGAAACGATAACCGCATAAGGTGAACGCCACCTAGAGTGTGTCGACACATGCATGCCCGAAGGGTGTGCCAGGAGGCGTGTCGGACCACCCTTAGCGGAGAAGGGTGTGCTCGAACGGTTGGAGTGAACTGATAGGGGAGTTTCTGGTATAAGATAAAACTACCTGAAAGTCTATGCGAGAACTCTCCTACTCCAGCAAGCAATCCTCTTGAGACTTTAATTAAGTGAAGCGTCAGGCTTAACGATATTAAGTTTTACCATTTTCTTTACTCTTACATCTGTGTGAACTTTTGGCGATAAGTTTGAAGTTGTTCGGTGCGGTTGCAACCAGGGGATCCATCTTTCTAGGGGTGCCCTTGTTACATAAGGTGAACATCCTAACTAACCATCGGAACCTGAAACACATTGCTAGTAAATAACCCTCGGCACTGACCTTGCATGAATACTGGTAACCTGGTCTAGAACAAGTAGCCCAGGGCGGAAAACGTAATGGCTAGTACCGAACTTCGAGCTAGAATAGAATCCAACTCGGATTCAGACCTTGACCTTGACGAGAACTCCGTCAACACATTTCGTGCGGTGGTTTTCTCGGACATCCGTGGTATTGAATGGGGAGGTCACCAATTGCTTCGGCAGGCCGCCCCTATTCAGTTATATGATGAATGTGTTGATCTTATGATTACAGAACCTCGCGCTGTGGCGCTTTCATTCTTTCAAGACTCTGCCCTGGTCCAGAACATGGTCCCTCCCCTGCCGCAAGGGGTTCCATTTAGTGAGTTCTCCCCCGAGTTCGTCAAACCTTATATCGTCCGGGAAGTATCCAAGTCGATTGAGGACACGAAGCGGGAACCAAAGAACTGGAATGCTCAGCAGCAGCAGGTGTTCTGTAAACAAATTACTATGGCAGCAGTGGAATGGATGAAAGTACAGCAGGCGGCATACCTGCAAGTGGTAAGGGACCAGAAGGCATTGAAGGATCGTATGGCAGCGCTGGAAAGGGCCTTCGCAGGGGGTTATAGTATTGATGCTGAGAATGACGTACTGATGATAGAGGCGGTGGCCCCACTCCCACTCGTCCACACGAAGCTGGAGAACTTTGGGATGGAACGGGCAATGAGAGTCCGGGATGAACAGTGGAGGGCGTACTTAAGCCTTGCGGGTATATGGATGTTGGAAAGCCTCAAGGGGGAAGACTACAGCTATACCTCGTCATTCACAAGAGCATCAAAAGGCTCTCTCTCTGTCCCCTCCTCGATTGCACACAGTCGTTCAGGAAGTCGGGCGATTGGACCAACCAATGGGCACCAGGTTAAGAAAAGGACGTCGAAGCCAAAGGGTATCATGGCACTAGATACACCTGACCCTACTCCTCGGCCGACCCCTGCTCGCATTAACCCTCCTGCAATACCATTGGTTGCAACTCCCGTACCTCACATTGCTGTCCCAAGACCCATACCTTTACCCGTCTCATTACCCACTCCTGATTCCTTTCCTGCTACAGCCTTTCCGCCAGCAGTATCAGCTACCCCAGGGTTCTGACCACTGCGCACAGTATCACCTGGACTTTTCAAACTGGTAAGGTGCCAGGAAGAGCGAGTACCCATGGCTCCATCACAGGAGACTCCGATTCCCAGACCTTGGACACCTGCTTGCTCCGTTCCTTGGGCACTAATGATTCCCTGTGCCCCTTCGAAACCGACTCCTTCTTCCATGCTCCCCACAATCACGAGTGGTGAGTCGGACAGCCAAGACGAGTTATGCCTGTCTGGCTGCAAATCGGAAGAAACTCGTATGGGGTGGATTCATTACCACACATATGGGTGCAGGAAGGAACAACGGACTCCGGTAAGGTATACAACAAGGCAGAAGAAAGGAGATGGACGGCCAACATGTGGGTACTGTGGGTCATGGAGGCACGCTGGCCCCCCGATGTAACCCCTGAGCTGCCCAGAGCTACAGGCATTTCTGCGGATAACTCAGGTGGTGTCTAACCCAACTCCTGAGAGTGGGTGACGCCCTATTCCACCACCGGCATCAGTACCATCAGGGGCTAACCCCCTCAGGGATGGGAATCAGGATGGCCAGGAGGAATGGTTTGATGGGTATAATAGACCACGGGAGACACCAGGTGGAAACGCCGGGGATGGTGGAGATAGAAATGTGCCTCCCGGAGGTGGTGCAACTGGGGCGGGAGGAGATCCAGGTGACTCCGACCATGATAGTTTGGATGATGATGATGCCGATTCTCTCGCTGATGTGACTCCCTTCCTCGGCACTGGCAAGGAAGATTGGAGTGAGGAGAAGAAATGACAGGGGGACCGCTGTGCTAAGAAGCTACAATGGGAATTCTGCAGCAGATCGGTCTTACGGCCATCCTCTAGACAGCGGCAAAAGAAGCCGGAGAAGTTGAGCGATATTCCGGTGTTCAAGGGAAAGGTCACCGAACTTGCAAGCTTCCTAACATTGGTGGAGGTCAAGTTCGAATACTTTGCGGGGTGCAGGTTGACTGGTATGGACAAGGTAAACCTGGTGATCTCCCTCTTAGAAGACACTGCTCGAACATGGTATCTCGAGCTGCACTCACACAGCAACAAGAAGGCAGCCAAGCGTACTGGCATTGCTGTTAACAACAGTAACCCGTTGAGAATGTGGAAAGGATTCCGGGAACGACTGGAACGAAGTTTCGCCGGTGACCAAGCGGAATGGGACCGATCCCTTCTCGAGTGGCGAGCTCTGGTGATGAAGCCACATCACATTGATGAGTACGTGGACAAGGTAATTGACTACATGTATAAGCTTAGCTATACAGATCCAGTACCGGTACGGGACAAGGTACGGTGGGGTATTACCCAAGAAGTTCGGAACGCATGGGCACTCAAGGAGCCCCATCCAACCGACTTGAACGACTACCTCGATCTTCTGTGGAACGTTGGACACACACGGGAGGACAACACCTGGTTCACTAACAGGGTTATCCATCCTGTCCGACGGTCTCAGCCAACGGAAAAGAAGGACAATAGGTCATTGACTTCCAGGAGGTTTAAGAAGAAGGAAAAAGGTGTGGGCCGAGAGAACTGGAGGCCTGCCAAACCTGCTAATTTCAATGCGGGGAAACAGGCAAAGCCGGCGACTTCTGAGTATGCAATAGCGTCAAAGGAAATCCCGTCGACTTTGACCGAACGTCAGAGAAAGCACAACCAGTGCACCAAGTGTGGACAAAGTGGTCATTTCTGGAGGAAGTGTACCGCCAGGTCCCCAGTCGTTAGTTTATCCAAACAGGCTCATGGGTTGAAACGGTCAGCCCCGGTAAGTGAGCCCACAGGGACAGACAAGCGGCTAAAGCGCATTGAAGCGCCACCTCTGGCTTCCTCATCAAAGATACTTGAAGTCCGCCAGGCATCACCACAGATCACGGAGGTTGATACGGACGGATCGGAATAGGTAAGAACCCATTCTGTTTAAGGTGTAACCTTATTAACCCATAGCCATAGACCCCTGAGAGATAGATGGACATGAGCTATGGAGGTGGCTTCGGAGATGGATAAGTACCCTTCTACCACATAAACGACCCTGATACTGACTACACCCAGGTGGTGTGGGCAGGTAGATGTTGCGGGCCGTGCGCGGTGGACTGGGCCATCTCTCCTTTGTTGGGTTTCTTGTTATTTCCTTTGTTCTAGTTATAAGTATTTCTTTCAGGGTTTCCTTAGCTGCATGGGCAAGTCATAGGACATTATTTCGGTTGAGGCTGGGTGAGGTCCTGCTCGAGGGGATGCTCGACATTGGGGAAGCAAGGCTGCTTCACTTGGAACTGGTCCGACAGCGGACTTCTACCCATCTCGGGGAAAGATTTGTTAAGTTTGGTACAAGCGGAATTGGTTCAGGCCGGACTTGATCAAATAAATGATGCTATTTTCAAGTTTACCTGAGGAGGGTTCAGTACCCGAAATCATGCTGGTGAGATAGTAAACACCCTAGTTACTGATAAAAAGACGAATCCCAATCCCTTAACGTTTACCGACCCGTTGTGGCCGCTCCTGTATTGAAAGGCAAGAGACTAAAGGGAATTACTAAGCCAAGATGACTAAGTCACTAAGACAAGCGAAGAGGTAGAAGCGTGACAACTTGCCCCGTCATACCAAGTCTATCCACCTGCGGGTTAAGTTAGACTGGAAGATTGGTGCTAGTCTGGTTAGCGCTGAAGCGCTCCTGCTACTCGATAGTAGAGCTACTGGGCCGGTACTTAGTAGCCGATGGGTTATGCAGACTCACACACCTTGCGCACGATGAAAGGTACGCGTGCCGATAGGCGATCCTAGCGGTAATCAGATTCCTGGGTCAGGTCTACACTATACCGCGTCATTAGAGATGAGGATAGCTGACCACCACAATGAGATGCGCTTTGAAGTGGCAGATATGCCCGACACCAAGGTGGAGGGGTACCTACCTATGTCTTAGTTGAGAGACCATAACCCTGACATAGATTGGAAGACCGGACCACTAACCTGGCACTCAGATTTCTGCAAGGCTAACTACCTGGCAGAGCAGAGGCGGTTAGTGTTCATCACCGATGAAGAGTTACTAGCCGAAGACCCTAGTAATGTGTACCTATTGGGAATTGTGCAATTCTCCGATGAGGAAGGTGCCGACATTGCGGTTAAGTTACTGCCCGAGTATAAGGACTATGGGGATATCTTCAGTCAAGAACGGATTGAGGCACTACCGGAGCACTCGAAGTATGACCACATGATCGAGTTGTTACCTGGGACTCAACCTCTATTTGGGCCTATCTATCTGTTATCGGAAAAGGAGCTTAAGGCATTCTGGGAATATCTCAATGACATGTTGCGAACAGGAAAGCTATGGCGACCCAGTTCCGCAGCAGCAGCCCTTATCCTCTTTGTGCCAAAACCAGATAGTACATTAAGACTGGTAATAGACTACCGAGGACTGAACAAAATCATGGTGAACAGCAAGTATCCTCTACTGTTGATGAATGAACTGCGAGATAGGTTAGGAAAAGCTGCTGTGTGCACCAAGTTGGACTTGAAGAATGGCTACTACCTTCTGAGGATGGCAGAAGGTGAGGAATGGAAGACGGCCTTCCGGTGCAGATATGGACTGTATGAATACACGGTCATACCGCTTGGGTTGTGTAATGCCCCGGCAACTTTCTAAAGTATGATAAAGGAGGTGTTTCGGGATCTCATGGATGAAGGGGTCGTCATGTGCATGGATGACATCCTGATCTACTCCGAAACTATGGAAGAGCACGTCGCGATGGTGAGGCCTGTGATGGAGAAATTGCGAAAAGCTAGACTATGTGTAAGCATGAAGAAGTCCAGTTTCCACCAACGGGAGGTTGAATTCCGCGGATACAAGATCTCCGATATAGGGATCTCTATGTTGTCAGAGAAGGTGCACACAATCAGGAATTGGGCACCTCCGACATGCGTCGTCGACTTTCAAAGCATTATGGGCTTTGCCAACTTCTATTGTCAGTTCACAGAAGGGTTTAGCAACATAGCGAAACCTCGGATGGACTTGACAAAGAAGGGTGTCCGATGGGAATGGACACCTGTGCGTGAGCAGGCCTTGAACCATTTGAAGGGAGGTGTTCACGTACAAACCGATCTTAGCATATTTGACCCTGAACGGCCAACCTGGCTGGAAACCGACGCTAGTGACTTTGCATTAGGAGCAGTTCTCTCCCAGTTCTGTGAAGATGAGAGATGGCATCCAGTGGCCTACCATAGTAGGAAGTTTCACCCAGCGGGGATTAATTATGATGTCCATGACAAGGAAACCACGGCCCTCATGGCGGCGTTCAAGGAATGGGATCATTTGCTACGGTTGGTAATGGACCAGTTGGTGATCTATACGGATCATAAGAATTTCGGGTACTTCAATAATACCAAGGTCCTTAACTGAAGGCAGCACCGTGGGGCTGAGTTTCTGCAACCGTTTAACTTCAAGGTGGCTTACTGCGAAGGATGGTTGAATGAGAAGGCATATGCTTCGTCGCGGCGTAGGGACTACCACGCTGAAGGGGGGAGTGATTTTCCACCGCTGTCAGTTTTTCGCCCCGGACAGTGGGTTGGGAGCCAGGAACAGGACATCTTGTGACCACAAGTGTTACAGGTGTCCCAAGGATTTCGGCTCCAGTGGTCCTTTTTGGAATAACTGCAGGTAGCAAGAACCGAAGACCAGGAGTACTTAAAGATCCTGAAGGCAACAGCTCCCGGTGACCAAGAGGTCGACCGACATTTCACGATGGAGAAGGGCTTACCCCTGTACAAAAACAGGTGGTATGTTCCCAAGGGTGAGAATCTGAAGCAGACAATCATGAAGGCAGAACATGACTCCCAAATCGCGGGACACTTCGGGACTTACAAGACCATTGGGACGGTTAGGGCTAACTTCTATTGACCTAAGATGGATGAGCACAGCACCTACTACGTGCGGACATGTGATGCGTGCCAAAGAAATAAATCCATCAGGTACAAGAAGTTCGGGCTGCTGCAACCTATTGATGTTCCCATGCGGCCGTGGACAGTGATTTTAATGGATGTCATTGTAGCCCTGCCAGAGTCTGAAGGGTATACCAAGATCTGCGTCATAGTGGACAGATTCTCGAAAATGGCCTATTTCATACCCTTGACCACGGAGGTACCTATCAAGGAGCTTGCCTTGATATTCCTGAAGGACCTTTGGCGCCTTCATGGACTCCCAGAGTCAATCATCTCCGATTGAGATAGCCGATACACATCCAAGTTCTGGATGGGTCTAATGCACTTGTTGCAAGTGAAACTAAACGTTTTGACTGCAACCCACCCTGAGACTGATGGGCCGACCATGAGGGTTAATCAGACACTGGAGCAGTACTTGCGTAGTTACTGTTCCAACAAACAAGATGATTGGGTTTCGCTGTTACCTCTTGCGGAGTATGTGTACAACACCAGGACATCGGAATCCACCAGGTTGTCACCATTTGAGATCAACTATGGGTTTAGCCGAAGGACAAACTGGTCGGGTATCCTGTATGATAAGCAAGGAATACACCCTAGTAGTGAGCTCTTGGTTAAGGAATGGGAAGGAACCTGGGCAGAGATTCGAGAAACGATCCAACGGGCACAGGCAAGGCAACGGAAATAGCATGACCAGAAAAGGTTGCCATCACCGCACTATATTACCCTGGAGGGTGTGGCTGCTGGGCAGGCAAAGAAAGCGGACCGCGTGATGTTGAACCGAAAAAACATCCGCACGAAGCATCCAATAGAGAAGCTGGACCACCGGATGTTTGGGCCTTTCATGGTCAAACGTCGGGTGGGTAACTGGGCCTACGAACTCCAACTGCCCACTAGATGGAGCATCCACAGGGTTTTCAATGTCACGTTGCTCGAACCCAATTGTGAGGATCTGGAAGAGGTTAGGGTAAAGGAAGCCCCTACCCCGGAACTTGTAGACCACGAGCCCAGTGACATTTCCGCAGCTGTTGTGGACAGCCAATGGTACGGAGGAGCGAAGGTGAAGTTTCGGTCCCGCTTCGTCCAGTACCTGGTTTCATGGGAAGGCTAGGGGATTGAGGAGGATTCATGGGAGCCCTATGAGGTGCTCGAAGGGACAGGCTTACAGGCCATTCGGGGTTTCCACCAAAGATATCCGTCCAAGCACAGGGACTATAGGGTCTTGGGGGAATCGATTTATGGAAATAAGAGGCGACACTAACGGTCCGGGACGGACCGTAGAGAAGAGGGGAGTGATGTAACGGCCCAGCATACAGGAGCTATGG
>PYWC01000008.1:1354892-1369773 GCA_003182015.1 Tuber magnatum | reverse complement strand
CTATGCCACACATGCCAGGTAAATAAGGAGCCTACAAAATTGCCAGAAGGAAAGGCTCAGACAATTACCCTGGCGTCGGAAATCTGCGAATCAGTAGCCATTGACTTTGCGGGACCCTTCCACAATTCATAGGGATGCGACACGATCCTAGTTATGATGGATAGGTTTCCAGGATTCATGTGGCTTATACCTACCACAAAGCAAGTAATGGCAATAACAAGCTGGAAACGTCTATGCAACAAAATATTTACACCACATGGCTACCCAACATCTCTAGTAAGCGATGCGGACCCAAGATTTGAGTCACAAGTGTGGAGACAACAGTGTCGATCGTCTGGCATCGAACATGTCAAGGCGGCACCAGGCCATCATGAAACGAATGGACAGGTCGAAAGGAAAATTCCAGAATTGCAAACAGCTCTCAGAAACCTAGTCAACGCCAGACAAAACAATTGGTTTGATGCCATACCAGAGACAGTAGCATACCTGAATGCGGGATGGTCAGAAACTCGCGGTATGTCACCATATAAGGCCATTTTCGGAAAGAATTACCCACTATTGCGCCTAGCAAACTTCAAGAACTCCACAGTACCGGCTGCCGATGAATTACTAAACAGGCACCAAGCAATCCGGAACACGGCATTCAATGTGATTAAAATTGCACGATTTAGAAGCACGAGAACGGCAGCAAAACGACGCAGACACCATACACCGATAGGAAAGCGTAATTTATTACCGGTATACGGAAGGTTCTTCGCAACAGAATCAGGAGATAGCAAGAAATTGCAACTGCGCTAGCGCAGACCATTCAAGATAATTGGATACGATGAGCATACACAAGATTACACGGTAGAAATGGATGGCAGAATGTACAGAAACCGAGAAGCGACATTCCATGAATCGACCATGAAAAGATACCACCCTAACGATCATGTCCCCTTCCCTGCCAGGAGCCACACAAAACCACCCCCAATCGTGGTAAACGAGAAACCGGAATGGGAAGTAGAAACCATACGAGACCACAGAAGACGATATGACCGCAACCAGTTCCTAGTGAAATGGGTGGGGTACCCGGAAACAGAAAATAACTGGGAACCCCTTGAGGGATTGGAAAATGCGATCGGAGCGGTTAATCAATAGTGGGAAGACAACAAACCGGAGGACGAGCTACCCGCTATGATAAACCATGTAACGGTAGCATGGAGCCCCACCTTACCAGAAATCCAACACCTGTGCCCGGACACGGACCAAGGGATACAGGACGGATTTTGGTCAGCCCACTTCGAGAACGATTTTGAAAGCAGCGAAGGTGAAAATCGGGTAATGGAAGATGAAGTGGCATACCAAGCCTGACTGGCTGAGGCGGAGTACTGGCAATAGCGAAAGGAAAGAACACACCACCCAACAGCCTTACGATGTCAGACCATGAGCAAGTGCCTTTGAGACTGCGCCATCAGCTAATGGGACTGTTGGTGAACTGTAATATTATCCCTAGACGATACCTTAGACACCGACTATTCATACACATCTGCAACAAATGCTTAGAAATAACAACAGAATCAACGGGACGAATGTGGGGGGAATCAGTGTCAGATGTTTTCCGCTTCGGTTGCGGGTGCTACCTAAGCACAGAAAAATGTGATGGTTGCCTGGAGGCGGAAGAAACCGAAATTAAGCAGCACCCTCCTTCCCATGAAGACCTAAGCGAGGCCAACACCTAAGCGAGGCCAACACCTAAGCGAGGTCACCACCGAAACATAAATACCGGCCACCAGCCCTCTAAACCACCGAAGAAAACAGATCACACTACCATACCTCCAAACCTTTAACCTCCTAGAAAATCCTTCACCCTATTACAAACGTACCCTTATGCGAGAAAGAAAAAACAGAATGTCAACCTACGCAGAAGTCAGCATTAAGGGACGAGACCTCATTTTGGGGTACCTACTTTGCCGAGAACTAATGCCGGAAGACGCATGCAGGAAGATATTTTATATCGATCACTGCGAAGATTGTGGACGAATCGATGTCGAGACGCAGGAATGGGAGGACCGAATAGTATGGAACTTCGTACACGTGCCACACTACTGGGAGTCAGGTTGCTTTGTGCGCGGAGCGCCATGTGGGGAGTGTTTGGAGAGATGGTTGGAAGGTGCGCAATCGATGTTGCAGGACAACATGAGATTGTTGCGGGATAGCGATGACGATGGGATGGGTTCTAAGCAGACTTTCAAGAGAATAGCGCAGTTACCAGCTATTAGGATTTCATTAGGTTGTTTTGTTTGGTGAAATTGTTAATTTATTTTGGAAGTGTAACTGGTACGGGTACTAGGTTGTTTTATGTTTGGTTTCATAGTATCTTTGGATACTTGTATTGTTTCCTGTGCTATCGTTTGATACACATATTGTTTTATGTTTGGTTTTACGGTATCGTTTGATACTTGTATTGTTTTGTGTGCTATCGTTTGATACACACCTTGTTTTGCAATATCGCTCATACTGGAGATAAGCGATATGCTGTATTTAAATACCGCTGATTCCTGCGATAGAAACAGCAGACTTCAACAGACAGGATTCTTAAAATATACTTGCTTGAACGGTTACTTCTTTGATCTCCTATTACACCCTGTTCGAAGCCTCCTTTAGCAAGCAGCGCTCGCTTCATGTTGATCGCTAAGCCATCTGCTTCTATTGTACCGCTACGTGACTAGGGCCTGGCCCGAATACGTTACACCACCGTATCTAGCAGAAGACAGTGGAAGCCCGAGAATTGGAAATAGTAGATAGATAAACCACTCCTGGTAGCTTCAGGTGTCATGTAGAGATTAATGCATATGGGAAGGGTGTCAGAGACAGTCCAGTTTATCAGGTGTCTTGACCGTTAGCCACTGGCAAGATACCGATGGGAAGAAGTTTTCACTCCTGCGGGAAAATAGAAATGTGGTGCAGAAATAATAACTGCATATGGTGAACACCAACTAGAGTGTGTCGACACATGCATACCTGGAGGGTGTGCCAGGAGATGTGTCGGACCACTCTTGGTGGAGAAGGATGTGATCGAATAGTTGGAGTAAATTGATAGCAGAGTTTCTGGCATAAGATCAAACTAGTTGAACATTTATGCGAGAACTCTCCTATTTCAACAATCAATCCTCTCGAGACTTTAATTGAGTGAAGTGTCAGGCATAACGACAGTAACTTTTACCATTCACTTTATTCGTACATTCGTAGGAACCTTTGGTAATAAGATTGAACTTGCTGGGTGGGGTTGAAACCTTGTGATCCATGTTCCTAGGGGTATACCCCTTACAGTATATCGTTAAGCGACCTCCTCACTTAACCCCTCTCTGGATTAATTGTTTATAGACCTTTAGCACTAACCTTGCCTGAATACTGGTAACCTGGTCTGGAGCAAGTCATTCAGGGTTGCAAGCGCAAAGGCTAGTATCGAACTTTAACCAGAATAGAATCTAACCCAGATTCAGAACTTGATCTGGAGGAACATACCGCCAACACATTTTGGGCATCAGTTTTTGCGGATGTTCCTAGCATTGAATGGGAAGGCTACTAGTTGCTTTTAGAGGCTGACCCTATTTAGTTACCTGTTAACTGCATTGATCTTATGATTACAGACCCTCACGCTGCAGCGCTGTCATTTTTCCAAGATCCTGCCCGTGTCGACATCATGAGCCCTCAGCTCACCGAAGGGTTCCTCTTCAGCGAGTTCTCGCATGAGTTCATCAAACCGTACATTATCCAGGAGGTATCGCCATTGATCGAATAAGTGAAGCGGAAACCGAGGAACTGAAACAACTAGTAGTAGCAGGTCTTCCACAAGCAGACCGCTAGGGCAGTGGTGGAATGGATAAAAGTGTAGCAGGAGGCATACCTGCAAATGCTAAGAGATCAGCAGGTATTAAAAACTCGGATAACAGCACTGGGCAAGGCCTTGGAAGGAGGGTATAGGATTGATACTAAGAATGATGTCCTGATGATAGAGGCTGCGCTCCCACTACCACTCATCTATACCAAACCCAAGAATTTCGGAATGGAATTGGCCATAAGAGCTAGCGACAAACGGTAGATGGTGTACGAAGTCCAGTGGGTAGATGAATGCTGGAAAGTTTCAAGAGTGAAGGGTACAGATACAGCTTTTCCTTCACAAAAGCAGTGACAGGCCCTCTATCCATCCCCTTCTTAATTGCCCACAGTCGTTTGGGTAGTTCGGTGATTGGAACAGCTGATGGTTGTTGTGTCAAGAAAAGAATGTCGAAGCCAAAGGGTATTACGGCCCCAGATATGTCTAACCCTACTCTTCATCTGACCCCTGCCCCTATTATTCCTCCTGCAACATCCTTAGTTGCAACTCTCATACCTTCTATCACCACCCCAAGACCCACATGCCTACCAGTCCAGCTGTCCATCCCTGACGCATCTCCTACCATAACCTTCTTACTAGCAGTGTTGGTTACCCCTGGGTTCCAATCACTGCGAGCAGGGTTACCTGGACTTTTTGAACAGGTATGGCATCAGCAAGAGCAAGCACGTAAGGCTCTGTCATGGAGAACTCCGAACCCAAGAGCTGGGACACCTGCCCACTCTAGTCCTTGGGCACCGATGATTCCCTCTGTGCCCTCAAAACCAACTCTTCCATCTGTTCTCCCCATGATCACAAGCGATGAGTTGGACAGCCAAGATGGGTTCTGTCGGTCGGGCTGCAAATCAGAAGAGACTCACATGAGGTAGATTTATTACTACTCATATGGGTGTAGGAAGGGACTATGGACCCCAGTGAAGCATAGAAGAAGGCAGAAGGAAGGAGATGAATGACTAACATGTGCGTATTATAGGTCATAGAGACACTCTAGCTCACCAAGGCAACCCCTGAGTTGTTCAGAGCTGCAGACATATCCACAGACAATGTAGGTGGCTTGTAACCCAACTCCAGAGAGTGGGTGATGCCCTGTTCTGCCACCCGCATCAGTACTATCAGGAGCTAACCCACATGAGGATGGGAATCAGGATGGCCAAGAGGAATGGTTTAATAGGTACAATAGACCATGGGTAATCCAAGGTGGAAACACCAGAGGTAGTGGAGATGGAAATGTGCCACCTAGTAGTAGTACGGCGGGAGTGGGAGGAGAGCCTGCAGAATCTACCTATGACAGTCCAGATTATGAGGATGCCAATTCTCAGCCTGATTTGACTTACATTCTCAGCGCTCACAAGGATGATTGGACTGATAAGAAGAAACAACAGTGGACCGCTGTGCTGAGAAGCTATCACGGGAATTACGGGGCAGATCGACCTTATGGCCAGCCTCCAGACAGCGGCAGAGGAAGCGCGAAAAGCTGGGTGGCATTCCGGTGTTGAAGGGAAAGGTCACCAAACTTGCCAGCTTCCTGATGCTGGTGGGTCTTAAGTTCAAGTACTTGGCCAGGTATAGGTGGACCCATATGGATAAGGTAAACCTGGTGATACCCCTTTTTGAAGACTCCACTAGGGCATGGTATTTAGGGCTGCACTCCTACATCAATAAGGAGGTAGCCAAGCGTAGAGAAGTTCTTGTCAACAACAGTAACCTGTTGCGAACACATGGAAAGGATTCTGCAAATGGCTTGAACAAAGTTTCCGTGGTGACCAAGCGGAAGGAGACCAATTCCTTCTCACGTAGCGAGACCTTGGGATGAAGCCACACTACATTGATGAGTACCTGGATAAGATAATTGACTTTATGTATAAGCTTAGCTATGCAGACCCAGTACAGGTGCGAGCCAAGCTGTGGTCAGACATTACCCAAAAGGTTCGGAACGCATAGGCACTTAAGGAATCCCATCCAACAGATTTGAATGACTACCTTGATCGTCGTCAGAAGGTTGGACATATGCTGGAAGACAACAATCAGTTTAGTAATCATGTTATCCACCCTGTTCAATGGTCTCAGCCAGCTGCCAAGAATGACGATAGGTCATCGACTTCTGTAAGGTTTAAAAAGAAGGACAGAGGTTGGGGCAGACAGAACCAGAGGCATGCCAAAGCTACTAATTTCAACCTGGGGAAGTAGACAAAGCCCGCAACTTCTGAATATGCTATAGCATATAAGGAAATCCTGTTGACTTTGACCAAAGGCTGGAGGAAGGACAACCAGTGCACCAAGTGTGGACAAACTGGTCACTTCTGGAGGAAGAGTGCAGTGGCGTCCCCAGTCATTAGTTTACCTAAATGGACGTGTGGGTTGAAACTGTCAGCCCCGGTAAGCGAGCTCTTGGGTACAGACAAGCGGCTAAAGCAGATTGAAGTGCCCCCCTGGCTTTCTCCATAAAAATACTTGAAGTCCAACAGGCATCACACTCAGATTATGGAGGTTGATACTAATGGCTCAAAATAGGTAAGAACCTTTTCTGCTTAAGGTATAACCTTACTGACCCATATCCATAGACCTCTGATGGATGCATAAAATGGACCTGGAAACTGGCTGCGGGGATGGGTAAGTACCCCTCTACTCCATGAATGAGCCCGGTACTGATTACACCCAGGGGGTGTGGGCAGATAGATGTTATGTGCCGCATATGAAGGAATGGGCTATTTTTCCTTTGTTGGGTTTCTGGTTATTTCACTTGTTCTAGTTATACATATTTCTTTCAGGATTTTCTTAGCTGGATGGGCAAGTCTTAGGACCTTATTTCGATTGAGGATAGGTGAGGTCTTGCTAGGGAAGATACTCGACATTGGGGAAGCAATGGTGCTTCGCTTGGAACCAGTCCAATAGTGGACCCCTACCTGCCTCAAGAAAATTGTTACCTTTGGTACAAGTGGAATTGGTTCAGGCAGGACTTGATCCAATAAATAGTCTTATTTCAAAGTTTACCTTAGCAGGGTTTAGTATCCAAAATCATGCTAGCGTGATAGTAAACACCCTAGCAATTGTGATAAATCAAATCCCAATTGCTGAACATTCATAGACTCATTGTGGCTGCTGTTGTGTCTAAAGATGAGAGACCAAAATTGATTAAGCCGAGACAACTGAAGTCCTCAAGACAAGTGAAGCGGCAGAAAAGTGACCACTTGCATCATCATACTAAATCTATTCAACTATGAGTGAAGTTAGACTGGAAGATTGGAGCTAGACAGGTAAGCAGGGAAGCACTCCTGCTACTGGATAGTGGAGCTACTGGGCAGGTGCTTAGTAGCCGATAGGTTAAACAGACTTAGGCACCTTGTCTACGGAGAAAGGTATATATGCTGATAAGAGATGAACGTGGTAATCATATTCGAGAGTCAGGTCTGCACTATACCAAGTACATTCGAGATGAGGATAGGTCACCACCATAGTGAGATGTGCTTTGAAGTCGCGGATATGCCCGACACCAAGGTCGATAGGTACCCACCTATGTCTTGGCTGAGAGACTATAACCCTAACATAGATTGGAAGACAGGATTGCTAACCTGGCACTCCGGTTTCTCCAAGACTAACTGAATGGCAGCACATGGGCAGTTAGTGTTCATGACCGGTGAAGAGTTAATAGCCAAAGACAATGGTAATGTCTACCTATTAGGGATCGTACAATTCTCCAATCAGGAAGGTGCTGATATTACAGTGAAGCTACACCACCAGTATAAGGACTATGAGGATATCTTCAGTCCACAATGGATTGAGGGGTTGCTGGAGCACCCAAAGTATGATCACATGATTTAGGTGCAACCTGGGACTCAATATCGATATGGGCCTATCTATCCGTTACCTGAAAAGGAGCTTAAGAGACTCTGAGAATCCCTCAGGCGCTGTTATGGGTGGCAAAGATGGGGTAATCCAGTTCCTCTGCAGCAGCCCCTATTCTCGGTGTCCCAAAACCAGATGCTACATTAACACTAGGAGTAGATTACTGAGGGCTGGAAAAAATCAGGGTTAAGACTAAGTATTCTCTACCGCTGATGAACGAACTGCGAGGTAGGTTAGGAAAGACGGCTGTGTTCACTAGGTTGGACTTGAACAATGGCTACAACCTTCTGAGGATGCCAGAAGGTGAGGAATGGAAGACGGCCTTCCGGTAAAGATACGGACGATATGAATACAGGATCCAGTCCTTTGGCTTATGTAACATCCAGGCAACTATCTAGAGTATGACAAATGAGGTCTTCCTTGACCTCTTGGCCGAATGGGTCCTTGCATACATGGATGACATCCTGATCTATTCCTAAACCATAGAAGAGCATGTCATGCCTGGGAGCCGCGTGATGTATAAATTGTGGAAAGCCAGACAGGGCATAAGCATGAAGAAGTCCAATTTCCACCAACAGGAAGTTGAATTCCGCGGATACAAGATCTCTGATATGGGGATCTTTATGTTGTCAGGGAAGGTGCAAACAATCATGGATTGGGCACCTCCAACATGCATTGACGACATTCAAAGCTTTATGTGGTTTGCTAACTTCTATTGTCGGTTCATAGAGGGGTTCAGCAAGATAGTGAAACCTCTGATGGACTTGACAAAGAGGGATGTCTAAGGGGAATAGACACCTGCTTGTCTGAAGACCTTCGATCATTTGAAAGAGGTGTTTACGTTCAAGGTATCCAAGCACATTTTGACCCTGAGTGGCCAACCCAGCTGGAAACCGATGCTAGTGACTTTGCATTAGGAGGTGTCTTCTCCCAGTTCAGTGAAGTTGAGAGATGGCATCCAGTGGCCTATAATAGTCGGACGTTTCACTCAGCGGAGATTAATTATGATATGCATGACCAGGAAATTACTGCCATCGTGGTGGCATTCAAGGAATGGGATCATCTGCTACACTGAGTAACAGACGAATTGGTGATCTATATGGATCACAAGAATTTGGGGTACTTTAATAGTACCCAGGTCTTTAACGACAGGCAGTACCACTCGGCTGAGTTCCTGCCACTGTTTGACTTCAAGCTAGTCTACTGAAAAGGGCTGTTAAATAGGAAGGCTGATACTTTGTCACGGTATAGGCACTACTGCCCTGAAGGGGGCAGTGAATTTCTCCCACTGTCATATTTTTGCTCTGGATGGTGGGTTAGGAGCCAGGAACAGGACATCTTGCCACCACAAGTGTTGCAAGTGTGCCAAGGGTTTCCGCTCCAGTCATTCTTTTTGGATCAACTGCTGGTAGTGATAAAGCAGGACCAGGAATACTTAAGGATCCTGGAGGGAATAACTGCTGTTGACAAAGAGGTCGGCCGACCCTTTACGACAAAAAAGGGCATATCCCTGTACCAGAATAGATAGTATGTTCTCAAGGGTACGAATCTGAAGTAGACAATCTTAGGGGCTGAACATGATACCCGAATTGTGGGACACTTTGGGACTGATAAAACCATTGGCAGGGTTAGGGCTAACTTCAATTGGCCAAAGATGGACGAGCAAATCACAAACTATGTGCGAACTTGTAATGCGTACTAAAGGGATAGGTCCATCAGGTACAAGAAGTTTCGTCTGCGGGAATCTATTGATGTGCCTATGCGGCCTTGGAGAGCGATTTCAATGCACTTCATTGTAGCACTGCCAGAATCAGAAGGGTATACCAAGATCTGGGTCATTGTGGACAGATTCTCAAAAATAGCACACTTCACGCCTCTGACCACTAAGGTACTGATTAAGGAGCTGGCCTTGATATTCCTGAAGGAAGTTTGGTGCCTTCATGGGCTTGGAGAGTCAACCATCTCTGACGGAGATAGCTGATTCAGATCCAAGTTCTGGATAAGTCTGATGCACTTGTTGCAGGTGAAACTAAATGTTTCAACTGCATTCCATCCTGAGACTGACGGAGAAACCGAGAGGGTTAATCAGATACTGGAGCAGTACCAGCATAGCTATGGCTCCTACCAACAGAATGATTGGTTTTCACTACCACCCCCTGTTGAGTATGCATACAATACCTCAATATTGGAATCCACCAGGTCATTACCATTTGGAATCAATTATGGGTTTAATTGACAGACAAACTGGTCCCGTGCAGTGACTGACAATCAAGGGATACACCCTAGCAGTAAGCTCTTGGTTGAGGAATAGGAAGGAACCTGGCAAGAGATTGGACGAAAGATGCTATGGGCAGAGGATAGGCAACGGAAATGGCATGGTCAGAAACAGTTGCCATCAGTGGACTACATTACCAGGGAGATTGTGGCCTCTAGGTGGGCTAGGAAAGCGGACCACATGATATTGAACTGAAAGAATATTCGCACCAAGTGTCCAATGGAGAAGCTGGACCAGCGGATGTTTGGTGCCTTGGTGGTCAAGCGTCAGGTGGGTACCCGAGCCTACGAACTCCAGTTGTGCACCAGATAGAGCATCTACCCGATTTTCGATGTCATGTTGCGAGAACCATATCATGAGGATCCAGGTTCAGGTAGGGACAAGGAGATCTCTACCCTGGAACTTGGGGGCAATAAGCCCAGTTACCATCTCGAAGCTGTAGTAGACAGTCGATAGTCTGGTTGAGGAAAGTCGAACTTCCTGTTACACTTCGTCCAGTACCTGGTTTCATGGGAAGGCTACAGAGCTGAAGAGAACTTGTGGGAGCCCTATGACATGCTAGATGGGACAGACTTCCAGGCCATTCTGGATTCCCACTAAAGATCTCGGTCCAAGCCCAGAGACTAAAGGGTCTTGGGAAAAACGAGTCATGACAATAAGAGACGATGCTGACGGTCCGGGACAGACTATGGAGAAGAGGAGAGTGATGTAGCAACCTAGCATACATGAGCTATGGCAGCTAGAACCTACACCCATGCAGGCAGCCAGGCGGTGAACTGGTAGGGACTGGCAGGCAAGTAAGTACTTGACCTATGAAGACCCGATGGCCCGGGTGCCGAGCTGAACATCACTTGCTAGTAAGGCACTTAGGTAGTTCGCTACACCAGGGAGCGGTGTAAGCATACTTAGAAACCTCTGAAGAGGCAGTTACCCTGCTAAGGCGGGTAACTGGAGAAAGGTCAAAAGTATCTATCTGCGGCCATGGAATAGACTAGGTAACTGGGTAAAGAAATGTTGTCCACCGAACATGATTAGCTGACCCTGGGGATTAGGTTACCCTACCATAGGGCTCAGGTTACCCTGCTAAAAGTCGTGAGTTACCCTACCTTTCAACATGAAGTCCCTCGCGGAGTTTGGGACAAAGGACTGGAATGTTTGTGATGCGAAACCACACACAATGCTGGAATCTAGGGTTCCGGAAGAAGGTATTGGGTCAGCTAGGCAACTCCGAAGAAGTTGTAAATTTGAGACATTATTCCTATCATGCCTCTCCAGCCACGCCTGGGGGCCAGGACATCATAGGCACATGGTTGGGTAGTTGCATGCATTCTAGTAAAGAGGAATACTTAGAGACCTGCTCGCAAGACCATATACGCTGCTGCCATCCAGTTGACCATAGGCTGTTCATAGGTTATTCAGGGCGGCATAGGGCAGAAGGTGGAGTACCTCCTCCAAGTTGTTAGAAGCAAAATGGACCCAAACTGACAAAGGTAATGTGAGTTAACTGTGAGGGTCCAGAAGGTAGTCCCCAGTAGTACCGTGGTGACCAGGGGAGTTTTACACCTACCAAGCCCGAACGTGTCACCAACACCATAGGCTCCGCAAGGAACGTGCAGAGACACTAAAAGCATGATTCTTACTACAGGTAAGGTGGATCTGAGGTAGTGGTCATGGGTAGCACCTATAGGATCATTCCCAGACAACCGTATCTTGCGGAAGACAGTGGCAGCTAGAAAATTGCAAATAGGAGATAGATAAAGCACGCATGGTAGCTTCAGGCGTCATTTAGAGATCAATGTATATAACAAGGGTGTCATAGATAGTCCAGTTCATCAGGTGTCTTGACCGTTAGCCACTAGCAAGGCACTAATGGGAAGAAGTTTTCACCCCGGTGGGCGAAATGGAAATGTGCTACACAAATGATAACCATATAAGGTGGATGCCAACTAGAGTGTGTTGACACATGCATGCCCGAAGGGTATGCCAGGAGATGTGTCATACCACCCTTAGCAGAGAAGAGTAGGTTCGAATAGTTGGAGTAAACCGGTAGGGGAGTTTCTAGCATCGGATAAAACTACTGGAACGTTTACATGAGAACTCTCTCACTTCCACAATCAATCCTCTCATGACCTCAATTGAGTGAAGTGTCCAGCTTAACAATATTATGGTTTACCATTTCCTTGATCTTACATTTGTGTGAACCTTTCACGATAAGTATGAAGTGGTTCAGTACGGTCGCAACCTTGGGATCCATCTTCCGAGGGGTGGCCCCATTACATCATGAACTTGGAACAAAGTATGGTAGATTGTAACCGGTATGGGTTACTAGGATTATGTTTTGTGTTCATGTGCTATCAGTTGATACACACATTGTTTTATGTTTGGTTTCACAGTATCGTTTGATACTTGTGATGTTTCGTGTGCTATCAGTTGATACAGACATTGTTTTATGTTTGGTTTCACAGTATTGTTTGATACTCGTAGTGTTTCGTGTGCTATCGGTTGATACACACAATGTTTTGCAATATCGCTCATACTGGAGATAAGCGATATGCTGTATTTAAAGACCGCTGATTCCGCGATGGAAACAGCAGACTTCGACAGACAGTATTCTTAATATACTTGGTTGAACTGTTACTTCTTTGATCTCCTATTACACCCCGTTCGAAGCCTCATTTAGTCAAGCAGCGCTCGCTTCGTGTTGATCACGAAGCCCTCTGCTCCTATCGTACCACTACATGACTAGGGCCTGGCCCGAACACGTTACATTATTTTAACCTCCGCAAGTGGTTAAGAAACCTGCAGGGACCTGGTTTGATCAACCTATGAAAGTCCAATAAGCGAAGCTAGCATCGGGGAGCGGCAGAACCCCGAGAGTTTGGCTCCGCCAAACGACAGAATTGAGTCATTAGAGACTCGAAGTGGGAAGCAGGTCCCACGAGAAGGCCTTAGCAAGAAAAGGCAACCTAAGAACCGGACAGGGCCAAAGAGCGATTTTGCGATCGATGAAGAGGAACAACAACTTGCGCGAGACTTGGCCACGCAGACCTTCAGTGAGTTGACTGATGAATTAGTGAAGGCAGCAACCACCCTTCCTGGGTCATTTCCCACCAGGCCCAGTAAAGGAAAGGGACTGGCGCAACCACCGAAGAAAGACAGTGTATCTACCGCAACACCCAAAAAGGAAGAAAGTGAAGAAGAAGGATCAGATCACGCGGGAGTGAAGCAGCCATCAGACGATAACCCTAGCGAAGATCCAGATAGCTCCTCAGACAACAACTCGAGTAACGATGAATCCGAACACAGAATGTCTGAAGAAGAATCCGCCGGGCCGCCCGGAGGCTGCCCTAGGCGGGCAGGACCTAAAATCAAACCCCCACTGCCACCGTCGTTCTCGGGCGAAAAGGACGACCTAAAGCCTGAAGTATTTGACCGGTGGGTCATAACAACTTCGCAATACCTTACCCTACATGGAGTGGACAAAACCAAGGAAGGAAGCGGAGCGTACTTAGGAAGTTTCAGTACCGGAAAAGCAGAGGAGGCATACCACCAAGCTATGAACCACTATGAGAGTGGGGAAAATATCCGAGAAACGACCCTGATAAAGTACTAGAGAGAAAGATTCCAATCCTCGCGGAACCTGGAAGAACTATACAAAAGGTTCAAGGATATCCAGCAAGTCCGAAATAGCAAAACCGAGAGAATAACCCTGGTCGCGACGGATCTCTTGATGCATCATGAACGATTGCCTAGAGGAACAGTTTCTCAGTATAAGCTGAAACAGAGATTGTATAAAGTAATGCATCCCAGACTACGTCAGGAGGTAGAACCCAGGGAGGAGGATGGTGATTCCTTTGATAAGATAGTCAAGCGGGCCGAACGGAAGGATGCTATCCTGTATGAAACAGGGGTGTACTGAACCCATGTGCCACAGCAAAAGAATAGCAAAGGATCATCATCGCGGGACTACACGAAGAAGGATACACCATACCGCAAGGACAAGAAGGACAAGAAACAAAAGCGACACGAGGAAGGCACGTGTTTTGAATGCAGGAAAAAGGGGCACTATGCAAAGGATTGCTATTCCAAAAAAGGAAAAGGAAAAGCCACTAAGCGGGAAGCTAGCTCACACTGCATGGAAGCAACCGAATACGACGAAGTGGAAATTAACTCTTTGGAATTGGAAAGCCTGTGAATACAACCTATGCTGGCAATCAGACCCCGTGACGCTCTTGAAGGAACAATTTACATAGAAGGCCACCCAGCAAAGGTACAATTTGACACGGGAACAATCGGCTGCGACATAGTTAGCGCCACTTTTATCGCTACCCATGGCATCCTTAGGGAACCCCTACCCCAACCTACAACCGTCAATATGGCTATGAAAGGATCCCGCTCTGCAAGCCATAAGAAATGTGGACTAGCAGTAGGCATTGGGAAAAAGAACTGGACGAATCAGGAGATGTTGGTAGAGAACTTGGCGAAATACGACGCCTTGATTGGAATGCCCTTCCTGAAAAGACATAATGCTCTTATCAGGTGTGGGGATACAGCAGTGGAATTCCCTGATGACAGATTACGGGTGCTGTGCAAACCAACCAGCGGGGAAATCCGAGCCGCTGTGTCAGATACCAATGCAACAACCTTGTTGGAAGAATACAAGGATGTATTCCTGGACAAGGTCCCTGAAACGCTACCCCCAGTGCGTAAGATTAGCCACCACATTCGGCTAAAGGATCCACCCGATTTACGGAACCAACCAACATACTCGATCCCAGAAGCTTACAAGGAAAAACTCATGAACTGGATAAACGAGAAATTACGAAGTGGAGTAATTGTACGAGAGGAAGTTCCCAGAGCGGCACCCATGTTTGTACAACCCAAAT
>PYWC01000008.1:1312592-1350747 GCA_003182015.1 Tuber magnatum | reverse complement strand
ATCAAGGGACGAGACCTCATTTTGGGGTACCTACTTTACCGAGAAATCATTCCAGAAGACGCATACTGGAAGATTTTCTACATCGATCACTGCGAGGATTGCAGACGGATCGATGTCGAGACGGAGGAATGGAAGGACTGGATAGTTTGGAACTTTGTGGACCTACCACATTATTGGGAGTCTGGTTGCTTTGTGTGTGGAGCGCCGTGCGAGGAGTACTTGGAAAGATGGTTGGAAGGTGCGGAGTACATGTTGCAGGGCGATTTGAGATTGCTGCACGATAGCGATGACGAGGAGGATGGATCCTATCCGGAGAATAGCGGGACTACCGGCCGTTAGGAGCGCATTGGGATTTCCTTGAATGTTTTTGTTTGGTGAAATTGTTATTTTATTTTGGGAGTGTAACCGGTACGGGTTACTAGGATTATGTTTTGTGTTCGTGTGCTATCAGTTGATACACACATTGTTTTATGTTTGGTTTCACAGTATCGTTTGATACTCGTAGTGTTTCGTGTGCTATCAGTTGATACACACATTGTTTTATGTTTGGTTTCACAGTATCGTTTGATACTCGTAGTGTTTCGTGTGCTATCGGTTGATACACACCATGTTTTGCAATATCGCTCATACTGGAGATAAGCGATATGCTGTATTTAAAGACCGCTGATTCTGCGATGGAAACAGCAGACTTTGACAGACAGTATTCTTAATATACTTGGTTGAACGGTTACTTCTTTGATCTCCTATTACACCCCGTTCGAAGCCTCCTTTAGTCAAGCTGCGCTCGCTTCGTGTTGATCACGAAGCCATCTGCTCCTATCGTACCACTACGTGACTAGGGCCTGGTCCGAACATGTTACATTGACGCTGCCATGTGATATTGGTATGTTGGACATTAAACATCAACCATGACTCCTTACCCTTTGCTTCCGCCAAGGACCCTGAACCTGCATCTGGGCCCTACATGTCGCAATAATGTTGCACTAGTAAGCCAAAGTCTATGTAAGACCTATGCAAGTGACCGAACTAACTCCTACCATGTCTGTCAGATGGCCATTGCGCTACTAGAAATACACCCAGGCTGGCACATATCACAATCACCTATGAGCTGCCTATGAAAAACTGAACATTGTCTTTCCATCTAGAATGTAATACACAACCTCTGCAAATTACATTAGCTACCTGGAAACAATCTTATTGCACTACTCCATAGTGAGCGGACACCCAGATTCTGAATATGAATTCAATCCTGATACTAGTGGCCATGACCATGAGGAATTGCCTCTTGGCATTGTACATGATCCTAGTACTAAAGATATCAATGATAGTGCATCCTCACTGGCTACCTAGCCCTTCAGTTATACTAGTACCAGGAAAGCAATTGGGAAAGTCAACCGATTTGATTGTAAGCTCAGGGACCTGAGAGAGGACCTATAGGCACTATTGACTAGTGTGGATGGATTCAAACTGGCATCCCGGTTCATTCAGAGTAAAGTTCCGAAGTCATGCATTGACGAACACTTTTCCAGTGGTTTCGCTAAGTCTGTATCAGTCAGCTATGCCTCTATGTACATCCTGGAGAATGACCTGTGGTCCTTGAATCGATACAGTTGTAAAAGGGGTACTGCTAGGAAGATGGATTCCTGGCTTGTGACTGCACTGAACAACCTCAAATGTATTGCCAAAAGTTCATATAAATGCAAGAGTAAAGTAAATGGTAAAACTTAATACCATTAAGCCTGATGCTTTATTCAATTAAGGTCTCAAGAGGATAGATTGTTGGAGTAGGAGAGTTCTCACATAGGCTTTCAAGTAGTTTTATCTTATACTAGAAACTCTCGCATCAGTTTACTCCAAGTCTTTGAGCCCACCCTTCTCTACTAGGAGTGGTCTGACACCTCACCTGACACATCCTGCAGGCATTTATCTGTCGACATACTCTAGTCGGCGTTTACCTTATACAGCCATCATTTCTGTGGTGCATCTCCATTTTGGCCGCCGGAGTGAAAACCTCTTCACATCAGTGCCTTGCCAGTGGCTACAGTCAGGACACCGGGTGAACTGGACTATCTATAACACCCTTCACATATTCATTGATCTCTAAGTAACTTCAGAAGCTACCGTGAGCAGTTTATGTATCTACTATTTACCATTCCCAGACTTCTGGTATCTTCCGCAGGGTGTGTGGGCCATCTACTGCTCCAATGGGTACTACCCATGACCATTATCTCAGATCCATCTTACCTGCAATAGGACTCATGCTTTTAGCACCTCTACACTTGCCTTACCGAGCCTATAGCATTGGGGATACATTTGGGCTTGACAGGTGTAAAATTCTCCCTGTTGCCCCGACACCACCTAGGACTACCTTTAGGACCTCCACAGTTAACTCTGATTAACTCGGTCAGTTTTAGTCTGTTTTACTGCAAACAAGTTAGAGGAGGTACTCCACCTTCCACACTATGCCCTCCTCTATCACCTTGGAACAAATTATGGTCGACCAGACAGCCGTGATGCATATGGTATTGCAAGCTGTTTGGCAAAGATTTTGTTCCGCTAGACTGCGCACCACTACACAACGATTGGCCCATGATGTCCAGGCCTTAAGGCAGGGCCAGAGGGGTATGATCAGAATATGGTCTGGAATTTACAGCCTCTTCAGAGCTGTGTAGCTTGCCCAATAGCATCTCCCAGAACCTCTGATTCCAGTATTATTCATGGCTTCATGTGGCGAACATTCTGGTCATTTCCCCTGAACTTCTCAGGCAACTTCAAAGTTGTCAGGTAGGGTAACTCAAGCTCTTCAATAGGGTAACCTGAGTTCTAAGGTAAAGTAACCGTGGTCCCTGAGTAGAGTAACCTACTGTGGAGGTTAGGGTAACTTTACACTGTTATCCTGTATATTCCTATGGCAGAGACTTACTTGTTTCCCGTTCATCTGCCCAGCTACCCAGTCAAGCATAGTAACTTGTTCTTGGCCAATCCTTGCGTATGCTAATACCTGAGGTGTTTGTCTCACTGTTCATAATGGAACCCAGACTATCAGCCTTCTATGGGTCAAACCTTCGCTTGCTCTTCTGTTCCTATCAGTCTGCTTTAAGGCTGCCTGGATAAGCGTAGGTTCAGTCTGCTATAGGTCATATATGCTGGGTCATTACATAACTCCCCTCTTCATCACAGTCGGTCCCAGACTGGTAATGTCCTCCCTTATTTCTACAACTCGATTCCCCTAAGACACTATAGTCCCTGAGCTTGGATGGATATCTTTGCGGGAAATCTAGAATGGCTTGTAAGCCTGTCCCCTCTAGCATCTCTAGGGCTCCCATGAGTTCTCCTGAGGTCTATATTCTTCACATCAAAGCAGGTACTGGACGAAGCCTGACCGAAATTTTGCCTTCACTCTACTGTACTATCGACCATCTACTGGAGTATCGATAATATAACTCAGCCCATTGCCTATGAGTGTCAGGGCAGGGATATCCTTAACCCTACCTGCCCCCAGATTCTCACAATGTGGCTCCAGCAATATGACACTGAAAACTGGGTGGATGCTCCATCTGGCTGGTAATTGGAGCTTGTATGCCCAGGTGCCCTGCTAAGGTTTGACTACAAAGGGGCAAAACATTCAGTGGTTCAGCTTATCCATTGGGCACTTGGTGTGGATGTTCTTCTGATTCAACACCACGTGGTCTGTTTTCTTACCCTGCCCAGAGGCCATGTCCTTCATGTTAATACAGTCTGCTGATGGCAACGTTTTCTGGTCATGTTATTTCCGTTACCCGTTTTGTACCTGTTGAATCATTTCTTGAATATCTTGCCAGTTTGCTTCCCACTCCTTAATCAAGAGTTCAGTGCTGGAGTGTCTCTCTTGGTTATCAGACACTACGCCCAACTAGTTTCTCAGTGAATTAAACCTATAGTTGATCTAAAATGACGACAACCTGGCAGATTCCACGGTCAAGGTAATGTATGTATACTCTGCATGCAGCAGTAGTGAAACCCAATCATCCTGTTGGTAGTAACAGCAGCTACACAAGTACTACTCTAGTGTCTGTTTAACCCTCTCAGGTTGCCCATCAGTTCTAGGATAGAATACAGTCAAAACATTTAGTTTCAATTGCAACAAGTGCATCAGACTCATCTCGAACCGAGGTGTGAATCAGCTATCTTGGTCACAGATGGTTGACTCAGAGAGTCCATGAAGGCGCCAAACTTCCTTCCAGAATAACAAGGCAGGCTACTTGGTTAGTGCCTGGGTGGTCCGGGGTATGAATGACAGTAAAAATGGGTCCTATAGGGACTTTGACGAAAATAGCGAGCTTGCTGACTATGATGATTTTATTATGTTATTTTGTTTGGTAAAATTGTTATTTTGTGTTGGGAGCATAGCCAGTCTGGGTACTAGGTTATTATTTCATTTGATATCAGTTGATATGCAGAATATTTTATGTTTAGTTTTATAGTTTTGTTTGATACTTGTATTGTTTTATGTAGTATTACTTGATATGAACAAGGTTTTATATTTGGTTTCACAGTATCGATTGATACATGTATTGTTTTATGTAATATCACTTGATATTGTAATAGGGACATCCCTAGGAAGATAGATCCCATGGTTGCCACCGCACTAAACAACTTTAAACTTATGGCCAAAAGTTCACACAGATGTACAAGTAAAGGAAATGGTAAAGTTTAATATCGTTAAGCCTGACGCAGGACTCAATTAAGGTCTCGTGAGGATTGATTGTTGGAGTAGGAGAATTCTCACATAGATGTTTACGTAGTTTTATCCTATGCCAGAAACTCCTCCATCAATTTACTACAACTATTCAAGCACACTCTTCTCCACTACAGGTGGTCCGACACGTCTCCTGGTACACCCTTTGGGTATGCATGTGTCGACACACTCTAGTCAGTGTTCAACTTATGCGGTTATCGTTTCTGTGGTGCATTCCCATTTTGCCCCACCGGAGTGAGAACCTCTTCACATCGGCATCTTACCAGAGGCTAACAGTCAAGACACCTGATGAACTAGACTATCTATGACATCCTTCCCATATGCAATGATCTCTACTCGACCCTGGATGCTATCGTGTACAGTTTATCTATCTACTATTTGCAATTCTCAGAGATCTGGTGTCTTCCGCAGCATACGGTGGTCCAGAATGTGTCCAATGGGCACTACCCATGACCACTACCTTGGATCCACCTTACCCATACCAGGAATCATGCTTTTAGTGTCTCTGCACTTCCCTTTCAGAGCACACGGTGTTGGGGACACCTTTGGGCTTGGTAGGTATAAAACTCTCCCACAAGCCCCGGCACTACCCGGGACCACCTTTGGAACCGCCACGGTTAACTCCCGTTAAATCCATCAGCTTTGGTCTCTTTTACTCTGAACAACTTGGAGAAGGTACTCCACCTTCCCCCCTATGCCCTCTTATATATCCTGCGAACAGCTTATGGTCGATCAGATGGCAGCAACATATGCGGTATTGCAAGCAGGTCTCCAATGATTCCTCTTTATGAGACTGCACACAACTACACCACCATTTGCCCATGACATCCAGACCTCAAGGCGGGGCTGCAGGGGTATAGTAGGAATAATTTCTCCAATTTACAGTTTCTTTGGAGCCCCATGGCTTGTCCAACAGTATCTCCAGGAACCCCAGATTCCTGCGTTTTGCATGGCTTCGCGTGACAAACATTCTGGTCCTTTCTCCCGAACTCCCCGAGAGACTTTGTATTGAAAGGTAGGGTAGCACAGCACCTTCGATAGGGTAACCCAAGCCCCATGGCAGGGTAACCTGATCCTGATGGTAGGGTAACCTTGTCTGCTAGATAAGCGGACTTTACTCTGTTACCCTGACTATTCCGTCGCTGCAGAGAGATGCTTCTGACCTTTCTCCAGTTACTTGCCCTAGCTCAGTAACTGTCTCTTCCGAGGTCCCTAAGTACGCTGACACTACTCCCGGGTGTAGCCAGGTATCTAAGTACCCTGCCAGTCCATTCTGTTCATCTCGGGGCCTGGACCATTGGGTCACTCTAGGTCAAGTACTTACTTGCCTGCCCGTTCCTACCAGCCTGCCTCCTGGCTGTCTGTATAGGTATAGGGTCCGGCTGCCATAGCTCATGTATGCTGTGTCATTACAGATATGTACAATGTTTTATTTTCGGTTTTACAGCATTGTCTAATACTTGTACTAATTCCTGTAGTATTGCTTGATATGTACAATATTATATGTTTGGTTTCACAGTATTGTTTGATACTTCTATCATTTTCTGTAGTATTACTTGATACACACAAGATTTATAATATTGCTCATACAGGATATAAGTAAGGAGTTGTATTTAAAGACTGCTGATTTCAATGATATAAATAGCACACTTCAACTGACAGTATTGTAAATATATTTGGTTTAATGGTTACTTCTTTGATTCTATACTGTACCATATTGCAGCCTCTTTTAGTAAGCAGTACGCATTTCTCATTGACCAAGAACCCATAGGCTCCTATTCTGCTACCACATAACGAGGATCCCAGTCTGAACAGATCACACAATATTCCCAAGTGTACGTTGAGCCGTTCATTTTACTTTTGGTCTCTGTCAACTCTTTGCAATTTTTTGACCCCTGCCACCTAAACTTTGGATAGACTCAATGATTATTGTAGCAAGAAATATTGCTGTATTCAAGGCTGAATAGAACATTGATTATCCATCTCTCTCTATGGGTATTTCTATTCTCTTACTCTACTCTTGAGCCTTTCATATTCTCATATTTTACATATTTCTAACTCATTATACAGTTTATAATAAACTTCACTCTTTATGACTCTCGCTCTTACTTACTGAATAGGAGTCCTTTCATAAGTTACAAATATTTGTATTTATTTTCATATCGTTATTTCTTTTTTTTGTATCAGTTATCTATAATTACTTGTATATATGCCAGTCAAGAGTCCCATGAGAGATATTATCTCTGTTCAGAGATACGTGATTTGATAAGATAATATAGTGTAGCAAGCAAGAGAGATTTGTGCCTGCCTGAGCTCTTTTAGAAAGCCACATGCATCTGCTATTGAATGCTTTTTACCTACTTGTCATGTCCTAATGTTTGTGAAATAGACTGGGCTTGTAGAGGGGTCCAAAGGGATACGCACAGAACTACAGAAGATTCTGAAAAGGAATTAAGAGAATATTAATAGTAATACAACAAGGGTAATTTATTATAAATTGTAATTATTATAGAAATTAAGAATTAAACCTTAAGCATGAAAATCATTTCCTTCTTTATCCTCAATACTAGATGTTATCCATTAAGATATAGAGTTAATATTGTATTTAATTCATTGTTGTGAGTAGTTGTTCCAAGACTACAATGGTCTTAGATAGATAATAATAAAAACTTAATTTTTAATTTATATTTTCAACCCTGAGACAATTCTGTCATTTAGTTATTTGTACTCCAGTCTTAGCTTGCAGAATGTTCTTTAACCCCATCTAGATGGTCTTAATTGGATTCAAATCTGAGAAGTTACCTGGCTAAATGAGTTTGGTAAACCAAAGCCATTCACAAGAGATATTATAATAATGGTAGATGTGTGCTTGAGTATTGTCCTCCATTATTACACCATTCCTCTCCAGATATACAGCCCCCATCTAACAACTAAATAGATGGAGAAGAGGGTACACAATTTGCACATAGTAAATATACTAATTGATACACCCTTTTCTATCCACCTATCTAGTTTTCAATACCATGTTTGGAAATGGGATTGGCAATCACAAGGGGCTGGGATTTGTATTTGCTGCTAGCTCAAATTGGTAGTCTCTTTGAAGAGTAAGGTTGACTTCTTTTCATTGATTGGATATCTTGTATGGCGTACTGTATATATGATGTAAATGTTGATAGCCTAGTATATATGAGTACAGTTGAGGAAAAAGGAGTAACTTTGCATTATATATATTTTGAGTTAGGAGCAGTTTTGGTTTGCATAGCAACCCAGTACCTCTTAAGAAAAGGCAAAACTATTTTTTTACATATTAAAATTGAAATGGCACAACCAGCAATAAAGTAAACAATATCATAATAAAGAATAAGACAGATCTTAGCTGTTTGTTTAATTCTAGGTAAATATTGTTTACATTACCAGTTACTGATAGATTCAAGTCAGGAGGTTCTAGTAAAGTTTATATTAAGAGAGGATAAAAGAGCTGAGTAAGCACAATTAATATAGGTTTTAACCCAAATCCACTGCCTTTCACTTATTTTTAGAGCCAAGAGGTCTACCATGTCCTCTTTTAATAGGAACAGTAGTTAGAAGTTCAACAGACTTATCATTGGAGTTCTCACCTTAATGCAATTCATTTATAAGCTCATGTTTAGCATCTTGGGCATTAATTGCCCATACATTCTTCTTTTCACACACTGTCAAAATTAGTCGTTCTTCTGACTTTAAGTAGTACCATTGATTTTGATATGGAGGTGGAACATAAGGAGAATATTTATTTTAGAGATCATGATATTTCTCTAGATTCAACCCTGCATTGAGAAGTCCACTTGGTTCAATATTTAAAAACATGGATAAGACAAAGTCTTTTTTTTATAGATTAACCTTGATGTACTTATCCTGTCGTAGCCATTTTGCCTCAATAATACCTGGATTTTGAGAAATAAACCAAAAGAAGTAATAGTTTCAAATGCCCTACAGAGGGTTCAAATAGGGCTTAAGAGCTAACTCCCAATTTCAGAATATTGTTTCTGGAGGATTATTGAAAAACTGTACAACTTTTATCTTACCTGCCTTATCAGTAGTATCAACAAGTGCTGCATATATTTCTCAAGTCCAAACTTCATTTCTATTAGCTTTCTGCTTCACGGTTCCAAAACCATGATCTATACCATTTCTTGTATGACGATTAATCTGGAATCCAATCATAATTTCCACTATGTTGTGAGTCATAACAAGCCAACATAGATACCATAACATTGTCTTATTCTTATTTTGACTACCACAATTGTCTGCCCAAAGATGAATCTGTGCATTATATCTTGGAATTGCTGTCAAGAAACAATGCAAAATGGAAACATCTTGGTTGACTCCCTTGCTTTTCTGTGCCTCTGTAAATATAGCATGATAAATCTAATTAATGACATCATCTACTATACCAAAAATATATAACTTGAAGGGAGACCAATAGTACTATTGAGATGGCTGTTGAGAAACTCTAGGAAGTTCCACGACTTGTTGAAAATCAAAGCAATACATAACTATTGGAGATTCGAGACTTCTTGATTCTTGGATATCACTTTTATAAGTGGTATAACATCAACGATACTCAAGTTTATAGATTTGAAGTCGGCTTTCCTTGTCACTCTGCTTTCAGGGTTCTATGTCAGTTAGTAGATTATCCTCTATATCTTCACCTGGTACTGCCTCATGGATTCCTTGAGCCTTTGGTAGCTTTCACAAAATTGTACACTTATTGTAGACATTCTTTGATGCCTTATGGATTTTCATAGACCTTAATATCTCACAACTCTTCCCAATTTGATAAAACTTTATGAAAGATACTAGAGCCTCTAGTTTAGTAGGCCCAATTGATACAAGATATATCTTATAGATTGTACAATAGAATAGATGAGATGGAAGGTAGGTAATTTTGTCCACTTCCTTGTAGTCAACAACTTTCCCATCTGTCAACTTTCACTGATAGGTACATATTGCAATCAGTTTATCTTCTTGTTCTATCATACCTAAGAGATAATCTTGCACTATACCTTTTGCTTGTTCTGAAATCTGGTTACTTGGGGCATGATTGCAATTGACATACAGTTTAGGAATCGGAATTTGTATTTTACACAAGTGGTGAATCAGAGCATATAGCCCCTTCAATGAAACTCACAAAAAGGTAGTAAAGACCTTGGTACACATAGTACTTATGAATGGAAGAAGGTACTGAATTTTTCTATTTTCCTGCTTACATAGAAGATAATCCTTGTGCTACTCCTTCCACAGTGTTTATAGAGTTGGAGTATTCGATAACTGGGATACTAGAAGGTAAGTAATCCTTACCTGTTTCTCTTTTCTTGATGGTCTATCATGGTAGATGAGCCACTTTATCCATGTTTCAGGATCAGTCTTTTGAACACACTTTTGCATACAAGAGCAAGCATGAAGCACTGAATTCAAGCATTGCATAGGTATCTCAGATTGCTCAGTATTGTCAATATCTATTGAAGTTTACTCATTTAGCATTGATAGTGAAACTTTGAATGAACTGGAATTCAACTTACTAGTTCTAAATAAACTTTTATTATAAATAGTACCAGTATCAGACCTAGAGCCTATGCTATTGGGTTCTGGACAGTCACTTCCCAATGTGAAAGAATGGGGATCTATATTGATGGTTATACTGAAAGGTATAGGATTGGAACTGAACTTTAAAGATTGTAAATTGTGATAATAGTAATAATCTTTTGTTATGAACAAAGTAAAACTATTCAGGATATCTTTACAATAGACTTATCTAGAGACTTTCTTACACTAACCTTGAATTGAATATTCCTAGAATATAGATGCAATGATAATCATACAATCTCAATCTAATAATATTATTGAATGTTAGTTACTATTTCTAGGCCCTTAGTTCAATTTTTTGTTGTATTTACTAATCATGATACAGGTTTGTAATGTCTGTTAATTCTCATGAATTTGAAGACATTTGATAAACTTTATAATAACTACAAATTCTACTCTTGAAAATATGTGAAAATTTAGATATAGGTGCATTCAAAGGTAGGCTTTAATTCTATATAAAAAAGGTTTTTAAGCCAGATTTTCAAAATAGTCATTCCAGGTCCAATATTGCCTCAATTTTAAAATTAAATATATTTCAAGAAGCCTAGAAGGTACTCTAGCTTCTACTAAATCCTTAGAGTCAGTAAACCTATTCTGTGGTTGTTGGAAATCTTCGACATTTTTGCATAAAGATATCTATATTTAATGTTTTATTAGTATTAAACAATATGTATATATTAGAAATAAAATTGATTGTACTGTAAAGTAGTAATAAATAATACCTTTGAATATAAAAAAGAAAAAAGTAAATTACAAGGAGTATATAATTAAATATATACTTGTACATACCTGCTTTTTGTAATAACTCAGTATACCATAGTTATGGCAACCTGAACCTATACCTATACAGAAGAGCAAGTGGTTGACTGATGGAAACAGGCAGGCAAGTAGCTACTTACCTTATAGATACTTATTGGTTTGGATTCTACTGTAAGCAGACAAGGTATTTAGATAGTTGGAGATCAGATATATACACATAAACAATATTAGTCTAGTCAGAGACTTAGGTAGGCAAGTTACCCTACCTTACCAGGCTGGTTACCCTACCATGGGACTTGAGTTACACTGTCAAGAACCCTGAGTTACTCTACCTTTTACCATAAAGTCTCTGGAGGACTTTGGAAAAAATGATTAGAATGTTTACTAAGTGAAACTCTATATAGTCTGTGAATCTGAGTTTCCCCAAGATGCTATCACTCAAGCAATAGAGCTGTAAAAAAGCTGTAACTTGGAGACATTATTTCTATCATACTCCTCTAGCACTGCCTTGAGTCAAGGACATCTGGGGCAAACAGTTGTACTAGAAAATTTTTTAAGTCATCGTAATGGGAAAAGAGGAGTTACCTGGCCATTGTGTAACCTAGAGCTTGGCAGAAACATCGCTTATGGCCAGTCCAGGAGCACGCGTGGTTAGTGACTTCACCACCTTCCACACCAACAAACGATAGTACAATGGCCCCTCCAGATCTCATAAAATGTACGTAAATCTCAAGTCATATATAAGAGATTAGCTGACATGAATATAGGAAAGGAGATTACACCAAGGAGGCGGACAGCCATTGTTACTATGCGTCGGCTTGGGTTTGAGTATCAGGCAATCAGAGCTCATACTGGGGTAGCTATTTCAACTGCAAATGACATTTACTTGCGAGCGGTACAAAATGCAGCCACATTAGCCAGAAAGGAACTACAAGCAAGAACAGCTCCGCGTCAGGCTTCTGCAGAGCAAGGATTGGATATCCTCGCTCATCCAGGGGTCAATTCATTGATGAATGACTTGGAGAATAGACTGCAGGGTCTTACAATGGGCTGTTTACCTGTTATAAATGAAGGGGACAGGACTGGTTTAAGCTCTTTAGGGCAACAGGGAGTTGCTAATCTGGAGAGCAAGGTGTTGAGAGCTCCAGAAATTGGCGGAGGTCTTGTCAGGGTCTCTGATAAGAGGGCCTTGGAGCAAGAGATTCAGAGACTCTCAGAGATAGGATTTAATACTCTGAGAGTCTCAGAAGAGGGTGATTTAAGGAGGGTTTCTAGGGCGAGGCATGTGTTAATAGATACAAGAGAAAATAGGCAAAAAGCTAATTGAAAGAATGCAATTAGGGAGCTTAGAGACACGCAACAGCAGGATGGGCAGAGGCAAGAAGCAATGGAGAGTCCAACCTTATCTGGCAGGACTGCGGAAGTACTTGAGAGGAGCTCGGATATTTCGGGAGTGCGGATTGGCTATAGACTGGCTTGCCAAATAGGGGATAGTACTCTGGAGTTGAGTGGGGAGGCTAGTAGTATTCCGGAGGAGAGTGAATCCGGAAGTGCTTGCATGGATCCAGTTGTTCCCATCAGTTCCCCAATTCCCATTGACCATCTCCGTCTATTTCAAAACCGAGAGGCCATGCTCATGACAGAAGCGATCATTCCGCAGAATAGTTCTGTTTTTCGGAATCCTGCAGGGAGCGAAGTTCCACTAAGGCCCATGGGGGAAATTAATAGGCTGGAGCATACTAGAGAGTAAGGTGTGGTGGTTGGACTATTACGGGATACAAGGGCAGAATTGTGTATCGGGGAAGACTTGAGTAGGGCAGAGGGAATGTCTGAGGCTGTAGAGTCTTTGTCGAGTGTGGATATGCTTGAGGTTATACAAGTAGAGGATTCATCCGACCAGTTTTCGCTTTTAGAATTGATCTCATCTAAATGTTTAGATTCATGCCCACGCTCCGGCCGCCCGGTTGTCTTATCTGATGGAGTGCGGAGCACGAGGTAACCCCATCGTGGTATGTTAGTTAGCTGGATAGCTAGGGCATAGCAGTGGGAGTGGGAGCGGGACTGGTGTTTCCTGTGTGTGTGGGTTGTCACCCCACAGAGTGGGCGGAGCTGTACTTAGTCTGAGCAACGGCTCCACTCCTGTTATATAGCATGTCCATGTAACGTCCATAGAACATCATCAGAGCAACAACGACGATCACTTCTATCTCTTCTTATATCAAGGTTTTCCCTGCGCACGAGTGAGCTGCCCGGCGAGCGGCATTAGACTCTCAAGGTTGCTATCATTATCAGAGGCAAATAAAGATCACCTTATCCGTACAGTTAAACGCAACTTCACTACCTGGCGAATGAGTCTGGTGGATATCCGTTGGGAGTCTGGCCTATCTCATGTTTCTAATACCACAGTCTGGAAGGCCTTAACCCAGCGTGGTATTAAGGCTTATCGGGAGGAATTTAAATTTAGACTCAAGCCTGAAAACAAAGTGATAAGACTTGCCTACTGCAATGAAAGAAAATCGTGGAGTATTAGAGATTGGGCCAACTATGGCTTTACCGATGAAATGTCTATTGAAGTAGGAGGATTGTTCGGATTGAATCTTATATGGAGGGACAAGACTGAGCGATGGCATAGCGACTGTGTGGGGGCAATGAAAAAACAAGACGCTTCAGTTATGTGCTAGGGCATGATCGGATGGGGATGGAAGGGGCCTTTTCATGTATGGGAAGCTGAAACTGACGATGAAAAAGAAGAAGCGGCAAAGACTATTGCTCTACTAGAAGCAGCAAAGGTTATGGAAGAAACTCAGCAGAATGAAGCTTGGCGGGCATCTGCGGGGTAGGCACAATTAAAAATTGTGGAGCAGCAGGCATATAAGATGCAATGGCATTTGGAAAAGCATGAGGGGATAGCAAAAAAGTGGGTACCACAGACCTGGCGGGCGAAGAAGTATAAAATAGAAAAATACAAGCGGGATGATGGGAATGGGGTAGACTCTTGGCGGTATGTTAAGGCTGTTGCCCGGCCGCTTCTATGGCCTGAATGTCACTGCAGGCTCGAGCAAAATCCATTGTTTATATTGATGGAGGATAATGCACCGTCATACAGCTCTCATTATACAACAAGAGAGCGAGAAAAAGAAGGCATTCAGAAGGTTAATTGGCCTCCCAATTCACCTGATCTTAACCCTATTGAGCACATCTGGGCTCTTATGAAAAGTCGTATTCAAACTCGACGAGATGTTGAAAGGGTTAAATCTGTATCTCAAATGAAGAGTATATTAATGGAAGAGTGGGATCGTATTTCAATTAAAGAAATTAATAAAGAAGTAGCTAAACTGCCTACAATCCTCACTCGCTGTATTGCTGTTAATGGTAGTAACAATTTTCATGCATAGTCTCCCGTTGCCCCCCTATCCCTCCTTACCCCCCCTCTCGCCAGCGTCTTCTTTCTCATACTATTATTTTAGCCACAAATTTTCCTATTATTTATTGTCTATTTTAATTTTCTTTCTATAAGCCTGCTTGACTAAATCTATTTTTCTTGGTCTTCTACTAGATTTGTTTACAATTGCTTCCTTTAGAGCGCTCACAGATTTACCATAAGCGATGTTTTTCCGCCAAGCTCTAAGTTACACAATAGCAGTGTAACTCCTCTTTTCGCATTACGATAACTTAAAAATTTTTCTAGTACAGTTGAGTACAACCTAGCAAAAGGTAACCCCCAGTGATACTTGCATAATACCATATATGCTCTCACTATCTGTCCAACTATAGGCTGTTCAAACGATATAGAAGAAAGCCTAGGTGGGAAGGTTCAGTATGTCCTCCAAGTTGTTGGGAGTAAAATGGACTAGAATTGACCAAGATAGTGGATACTAATTGTTGCGGTCCCTGGTGTATTCCTGGGAGGTAGTTGGGATGCCCAGCAGCATTTTACACCTGTCAAGCCTATATGTGCCCCTATGGCATAGCTGTTGTGAGGGAAGTTTGAGGACATGAAAAGTGTGATTCTTATTATGACTCAGGTGGTTTCAGTCATAGTGGTCATGGGTAGCACCCCTTGCATCACCACACTACACACCCCACCGCTGGAGTCTCCACAGACCTTTGGCTCAATGGAAGTAGATAGAATGTGTGGACTAGAGAAGCCAATGTGGACTTGTACCGATGAAGTGTATATGGGAAGGTGTTCGCAAATTAGTGGGCAAAAACCTGGCACTGGCACAGCGGTACAGGTGCAGGTAGGATTCTCCAGAATACGAGAATCGCGGGTCATTTTAGATATAAATGTCCCCTCCCGGAAGTATTCTACATGGTTGCCGCTCACTGTGCCAGGTCGTGCTGGCACGTTACCGAGAGTCACTCGTCTGCGCCATGGATGGCACGACCTGGCACGACCTGGCACGACCACGCGTAGTATATAGAGGGGCATGCCCTCCCCTCTTGATGGATATCCTCCATCTCCTCTATTTTCCGGACAACGGTTACGACACAATACAAATGTCAGTCGCCAATCGCTCACTGGGGCGCAACGTCCACCTTTACGATGCGAGAGAACGCGAGAAGATTCTCGGTGGTCTTATTCTTACCACTGGCATCACGAATACCAATTTCCATTCCATGGTGGGACTTTTTATCACGTGTGATAAATTCTACTACATCTGTGACGAAACCGGTATCTTCCTTCAGAGGGATGCGAACTCACTACAACCGGGCAACTACTACATCAACACTCGTGGTGGGTTTGTTCCACGCGGTCGTGGTTACCCTGCTGATTCCGAGTAGGTACACTGACTGTCAGCGATGAGCGTTGCTTGGTGCGGACGATTTCGGTTTCTGGTGGGACTCGTGTAAGGTCATTTCGCGATGAGGTTCGCGAGAGAGACGGACGTTGCGTCATCACGGGAAAGGAGGCGGTAAATGCCGACCTTGGCAGCTGGAGTGGGTTTGAAGCTGCGCACATCTTTCCGTTGGCCTACGAAGCGCACTGGACCGCCAATGGTTTCGGCCGTTGTATCACTATCGACTCACCAGCAGGTGGGAACATCAACTCGGTTCAGAATGGTTTATTGCTTAGGGCCGACATCCACGCGATGTTTGATGGTTACCAGGTTTCGATTAACCCTGATGTAAGGTATTTTCTATCGGGGCAAATGATCAATGATTAATAAGTGTTGCAATAGGATGACTACAAGATAGTCTATTTCCTTAGGGATGGAGATGGTGTGGCGGGAAATCATATCGATCAGCAGCTTCGCGATGATCCTCGTAGGCCCGTTGACGAGCTGCTGCGATGGCATTTCCGGCAGGCGGTGTTGGCGAACATGAGGGGCGCTGGCGAGCCCATCTTCGAGACTGACTTTCCGCCAGGCCAGGATATGGTTGGTGAGATCCTTAGTGGTCCGAAGGCTGGGGAGAGGATGGAGTTCGAGTTGTTTAGTCGGTTGGTGGATGCCACGTGACCAAATGAACAAAGACATTGTATTATTATTCTTGCATTACCGAGAATGGTATTTATTTAATCCACCTTTCCTAGTATTGATGTTCGGGAAACGGGTTCAGGGACGAAGTCCCAGTGGAGCGGGAGGTCGGAGACCGAAGCGTCAGCAAAGGGAGTTACACTGAGCAAAAGGGCGGAAGGAGCGAAGCGACTGGTACTAGTTTTTGGGGGGGGAGCTTGTCTCCCCTCTAAGATTCCCCCCAAAAACCTGGCACTGGCACAGCGGTACAGGTACATATAGGATTCTCCAGAATGAGAGAATCGCGGATCATTTTAGATATAAATGTCCCCCCCCGAAAGTATTCTACATGGTTGCCACTCTGTGCCAGGTCGGTCTGACACGGCACAAGGTATCACTCGTCTGGAACGACACTGGAACGACGCTGGAACGACAGGCCATAGTATAAAGGGGGGCATGCCCACCCTCTGAGGAGGAAATAGACCAAGTCTTCTATTTTCCTCTCTTCGCACAGACTGAGCGTTAGCCATCTGTTACGTCCAGGCCCACGCTCGACGCAGAGAAAGACACGTCGACCACTGGTGACTGCCCAGGATAGCTGAGTACGCAGATAGCATCTGTCACAGCTTGACTGGGTCATCCGGTTAGTATTTATCACTTAGAGATCATCTCCACGAAGGATTCGAGTGGTTCCCAGCGTTCGACGAGGGTGCGAATGGAGAATCGATTTAAGTCACCGACGAGGAAGAGGATGGTGAATACGATGGTGGAGGATTCGTCGTCGATGATGGTGATGAGGCATTGGTCATGGAGAGTTTGAAGAGCGAGTAGGCGCTAGGGACACGAGCATTGGCCGAGGTGGTTGAGGATCTCGAGTGGCAGTGTGGTCGATTGAGGAGGAAGCGGGAAGCGAAGGAGGAAGAGTTAGCAAGAGTGCGACTCGAGTTGATGGGCATGGAAGCAGTTGGTGGATGTTGCAAGTGCGGGTGTGGAGAAGTCGACCGGGACTCAGAGGACCGTCAGCCACCGAGTTGTTGGCGAGGGTGGAAGGAAAAGGGATAGTCAGCAAAAGAGCGGTACTTAATTTGAGTGAACAGAGAACAATATCTTAATCTCAGGGTACTACAGTTCGAAGAACGGGTGCAGGACGAGTTCCGCATAGAGCGAGAGCGTTAACTACAGAGTGAAGTTGTCTAATCCATCGGATCTTGAGGAAAGATCGGAATGCCACTATCAAGACACGGATGCAAAGAGGTTTTCACTCCCATGGTCATAAATGAGCTGTACCGTAGAAACTGAACTGCATAAGGAGGTGACCAACTAGTGTTGGTCTATACAGACATACCTATGAAGATGCCATAGAAGTGCTGAACAACCTTTATTAGAGAAGGGTGTGCTGGAAGTATTGTAGTAATCTGATGGGGGAGCTTCAGGCGTAAATTCTAACTACTTAAATCTATATGAGAACTCTTCTATACTAACACGATCAACATCTAGTCGAGACCTTAATTTAGTAAAGTATTTGGGTTAACTATATTAAGTTTTGCCATTTACTATACTCTTGCATTTGTGTGTAAATCTTTGGCCACAAGTTTAAAGTTGTTCAGCGTGGTTGCAAACTTTGGATCCATCTTCCTTAGTGTGCCCCTGTTATAGTATATTGTTAAAGGGCCTCCTTGCTTAAATTCTCTTCTGATTGATTGTTTTTGACCTTCAGCATTGACACTACATGAATACTAGCAATCTCTTCTAGAACAAGTAGCCCAGGGTAGAGATCACAATAGCTAGTACCGAACTTTGAACACAAGTAGACCACAACTCAGACTTAGATGTTAGTTTAGAGCTATCCTCTGACCCGATGAGAGCTGCCACATTTCAAGCCTCAGTCTTGTCAGATGTTTGTGGTATGAGATAGAAGTGCCAAGGACTATTGATTGAAGTAGCCACTATTGGAGGACCTGATGGATGCATTAATCTTATGCTTACAGATACATGGGCTATGACCCTTTCCTTTTTTCACAATTCTGCACTTGCATACAACATGGTTCCTACACCTACTGGCAGAGTACTATTTACTGAATTCTCACCCAAGTTTACGGAACAATATATTATCCTCAACATTGTAAATTCTATTTCAGAGATATGGAAGGAAATGAGATATTAGAATAGCCAGTAGCTGAAGCACTTCAAATGGCAGATCATAACAGCAGTAGTGAAATAGAGAAAAGTATAACAGCAGGCATACCTCATGTGACAGTATGGTCAAAAGATCGTAAGAGAACAAATAAGCACTTTTGAAAGGGTATTCGAAGGAGGGTATAATATTGATACTTAAAACGATATGCTGATAATAGAGGCTGCACACTCTCTCATGCTTATCCAGCGAAAACAAGACAACTTTATGGTGGAACTAGCCCACCAGGTACAAGACAAGGAATAGTGAGCATACTCAAGCCCTATTGGTATACGAAGCCTAGAAAGCCTGTAGAAAGAAGGCTGTTTCCGCACCATCTTCTTTATAAGAGTATCTACTTTGTAGCTCTCTCTTAGTGCCTTCCTCAATCACATGCAACTGGTTGAGTAGCCTGTCGATCAGTTCCACCAATGATGGATCGGTAGAGAAAAGGGTATTGAATCCTAAATGGATCTTAGTACCTCATATACTGGATGCAAGATCACAGCCTACACCTGCCACTCTCAATCTTGGAAACCCTGCCATGATAGGGAAACTCATATATCCAATTGGTACCTTAAGAACAATACTTGTCCCAGTCCTAATACCTGCCCCGGCTCCTGGCCCTACTCCTATCTCCACCCCTGCATCTCTGCCTACTCCTATATCCATATGAAGACCACTGACAGTACTACTAGGTAGACTGATATCACTCTTGAGGTCCAGCTCATATTTGTTTTAAGACATAGTGCAGTGACAGACCAGAGTCTTAGTGGATCTAACTGCTGAAACCATCTCACTCAGTGCTCCAATTCTAGGCCAATAAACCCCTTGCCCTTGTACCCAATCGCCACCAGTTAGCCCTACTACCTCAACTGAGCCCAGTACATCTGCTGGCCGCAGCATAATATTGAGTGCTGAATCTGATAGTTCAACAGATTACTGTCTCTCTGGCTGTCAGTTTATAGAATCAAAAATGGAATAGATATATTACTATATAGATAAATGTAATAAGGGGGCCTGGGTACTAGTAGAGCATAGAACTAGTAGTAAAAGAGATCACTATCCAACCTGTCGGTATTGTAGCTCAAAGAGATATGTGGAATCTTCAATAGGATAGGATACTTGTAGGGAACTCCATGAGTTTGTCCTGATAAGCCAAGTTGTACCAAACCTGATACCTTCAGGGAGGGGCCAGCTGCCAGTGCAGTTACTGGCTCCTGCACAACTAGGAGGTGATGCTCTAGAGAGTGTGATGTAGTAGTAATAAGATAAATCATTTGATAGTTGTGATAGGTCAGGTGAGACCCAGGTGGAAAAAGATGGGCATAGTGGAGATGAAAGAAAACTACCTACAGGTTATTTAACTTGAGCTGGAGGTAAGTGAAGTAACTCAGATCATGATAGTAGTGTGAAACAGGCAGGGTCCATGCAGGGTCAGGGCCAGATAGTCTAAGGCATACTACTGTAGATGGAACAAGAGGGAGGGACAGGTATACAAACAAGATATATTTGTATCAAGGCTAAAGGGGTTCAAGGACAAGGTCTCCAGGATCAGGGTCAGGGTTCATGGGTTCCAGTGACGTGAAGATGAAACAAAGTTGTAAATTATAAGGATAGATGTAGACAGAAAATTACCAGGTTGTGTGAGGACCTAGAACTACCAAGTGGCAGACCACTTGATATAATAAAGGGATATCCTCCGCTGACAAATCCCAACACCTCTAACCCCTTTCCTCCTACACAGTTATACACTTCCATCCTTTCTATGGGGATCCATTATGCAGAGCCTCTGCTAATCCATCTTTTCTATTGCCAGACAACAATACGACTCTGGCTCGTACATATGGAACTAAAAATACAGGGCTACTATACCTCTATCTGGGGCCCATAATACTAGCTCACATCCCATGTGCCAAACTCCTCTGAGGTACTTGCACTACTTGGGGAATGGACCAGGTTTATTGGGGTAGGTGTGGGAGAACTCATCGATGGCTGATAGTCCATTAATCATCTCTGCTAGCCCTGGAGTGGCTTCCTCATATCCTGTCTATTACACCAAATGGTTTAGATGTTACAGTATCCTACTACTCGTGTTACTTGTGACAGGTAACGACCTTGTTCTTCTTCCGAACCACACCGTGCTGTATCCAAGAGCTCCACTAGTCTCTTGGCCCTATCTTAGTATCCCCACATAGGAATCAGTTTCTCACCAGTGCTGGGAGTATCGGTCTTTTATCTTGCTAACGGGATTGGCATAGTGGATAGGTTCTTGACTCTAGAGTGGATCTGCCTAGTGGAGTGGTTTGGAGCGTACAGGTTTTTGTATTGTAAAGAGCATAAAATAGTAGATAGGAAATAACAGTAGATGGTTGTGTGAAGGGTTAACCCATCTATGAAAACCTGGCCTTTGTATAGGCCTCTTCCTGCAACCCTAACCCAGCCCTGATCCTTAAGCGAGGTCAGGTATGAAATTATTCATGATATCATATGGGTCAAATGAGTGCTATGCACAAAACATAAAACATCCCTTGACCTCTAAATGATATCATGTATGAAAACATAAATCAAATGCAATATAAGTCAAAAGTATAAATGAGCCACAGGACCTACTAACGCGGTCATACATGAAACACAAAGGAGTCTGCCTTGCTGGTAAACCGGACCGGCCTGCGCCGCCTGTCGGCATGACATCAATTGTATGTCAAGTATGAAATGCAATTAACATAAACGAGGCCCATGACCTGGTAACGAGGTCGTGTGCATGAAAGGATAACTTAACTCTATGACCTGTAAATGAGGTCATGTGTGAAACCTGTTGCTCGCTTCAGTTATCTGGCTACCACTCCTCTAGCCAGATCATGACATTAGCGTCCCTCTCCCTCCAGCCTAAGTACTATTAGGCTAGTCTGTACCTCCCTCTTCCACCGCTCCTAACATTTGGTAGGCCGTCTGGCTCATCTACCTCTTTGTTTGTTGCAAGAGCGATTCAATGCTCTTGATCCTCTTCTGCTTCTTCCTAATCTCTGCTGGGAGGGAGCTAACTCTCGGTTCTGCCAGCCCTGTCCTTGCTCTTTCTGCCTCTGCCTCCCCTTCGAATCATAGTAATTGTCTCTCTCCCTTCTACATCTCTGTACTGGGGGCACCACTAGGAAGATGCATCCCAAGGTTTTGACTGTACCGAACAACTTCAAACTTATCGCCAATGGTTCACTCAAAGGCAAGAGTAAAGGAAACAGTGAAACTTAATATCGTCAAGCCTGACACTTCACTCAATTAAGGTCTCAAGAGGATTGATTGTTGGAGTAGGAGAGTTCTCGCATAGACTTTCAGGTAGTTTTATCTTGTGCCAGAAACCCCCCATCAGTTTACTCCAACGATTTGAGCAGACCCTTCTCTGATAAGTGCAGTCCGACACGTCTCCTGGCACCCCCTTCGGGCATGCATGTGTCGACACACTCTAGTCGGCGTTCACCTTGTTTGGTTATCGCTTCTGCGGCGCACCGCCATTTTGCCTACCGCAGTAGAAACTTCTGCAAATCGGTATCTTGCCAGTGGCTAACAGTCAAGACGCTGCATGAACTAGACTATCTATGACACCCTTCCCATATGCATTGATAGCTACTTGGCCCGGGAAGCTAGCAGGAGGGGTTTATCTATCCAAAATTTACAGTTCTTGACTTCCGGTGTCTGCCTCAGGATATAGTGATCTGGGTAGGGAAGAATGGGCGCTACCCATGACCACTACATCGGATTCCCCTTACCTGTGGTAGGAATCATGCTTTTAGTGTCTCTGCACTGCCCTTTCAGGGCCTATGGTGTTGTGGACACTGTCGAGCTTGGCAGGTATGAAACTCTCCCAGTTGGCCTGGGACTACCTAGGACCACCTTGGGGACCTCCACGGATAACTTCCATTAACCCTGTCAGTTTTGGGCCCTTTTACTGCGAACAACCTGGAGGAGGTACTCCACCTTCTACCCTATGCCCGCTTATACATCCTGCGAACAGCTTACAGTCGACCGGACGGCAGCGATGTATACGGCGTTGCAAGCAGGTCCTCGAAGATTCCACTTTGCCAGACTACATGCAACTACACAACCCTTTTGCCCATGACATCCTCACCTGATGGCGGGGCCGCAGGGGTATGATAGGAATAATGTTTCCAATTTACTGCTTCTTCGGAGCTGTGTAGCTCACCCAATAGCATCTTCCAGAACCGGAGATTCCAGTGGTATGTGCGGCTTCGCGTGACAAATATTCCAGTCATTTTTCCTGACCTCCCTGAGGCACTTCATATTGAAAGGTAGGGTAACTCCGGAATTTGGGCTGGGTAACCCAAGCCCCGTGGAAGGGTAACCTGATCCTAAGGGTAGGGTGAGCTTGTCTGGTGGACAAGACAACCTTTTCCTGTTACCCTGTCTATCCCATCGCCGGAGATAGACATTTCTGACCTTTCTCCAGTTACCCAGCCTAGCTGAGTAACTGCCCCTTCAGAGATCCCTAGGTACACGGACACCACTTCCCGGTTGTACCCAGGGACCTAAGTACCTGGTGAGCTAATTCTGTTTATCTCGGAGCTGGGGCTATTGGGTCTCTGTGGGTCAAGTACTTACTTGCCTGCTAGTTCCTACTAGTTCACCTCCTGGCTACCTGTATGGGTGTAGGTTCCAACTGCCATAGCTCAGGTATGCTGGGTCGTTACATCACTCCCATCTTCTCGACAGTCCGTCCCGGACTGCTAGCGTCGTCTTTTATTTCCCCGACCTGATTCCCCCATGACCCTACAGTCCCTGGGCTTAGATGGATATCTTTGGTGGAAATACAGAAGGGCCTCCAAGCCTGTCCCTCCCAACCTCCCATAGGGCTCCCATGAATTCTCCTCAGCCTAGTAGCCTTCCCATGAAACCAGGTACTGGACAAAGCGCGACGGAAACTTCGCCTTTGCTCTACCATACCATCAACTGTGCACAACCGCTTCGATAATGTAACTTGGCTCATTGTTCACAAGTTCTGGGGTAGGGACCTCTTTGATCCTACCTAATCCTGGATCCTCGCGATATGGTTTGAGCAATGTGATATTGAAAACTGTGTGGATGCTCCACCTGGTGGGCAGCTGGAGTACATATGCTTGGGTACCAACCTGATGCTTGACCACAAAAGGGCCAAACATGTGGTGGTCCAGCTTCTGCATCGCACGTTTTGTGCAGATGTTCTTTTGGTTTAACATTACACGGTCTGCTTTCTTTGCCTGCCCAGCGGCCACATCCTCCAAGGCAACATAGTCCGGTAATGGGAACCTTATCTGGTACTGCCATTTCCGTTGCCTTTCATGTGCCCATTGAGTTGTTTCTTGAATCTCTTGCCAGGTTCCTTCCCTTTCCTTAACCCAGAGCTCACTACTAGGGTGTATTCCTACATTATCCGACACGACACCTGACCAGTTTGTCCGGGGGTTAAACCCATGATTGATCTCAAATCATGACAACCTGGTGGATTCTGATGTCGATGTGTTGTACGCATACTCCGTGAGGGCTAGTAGTGCAACCCAATCATCCTGTTGGCAGGAACAGTAACTACGCAAGTACTGCTCCAGTGTCAGATTAACTCTCTTGGTTTACTCATTAGTCTCAGGGCAGAATGCGGTTGAGACCTTGAGTTTCACTTGCAACAAGTGCATCAGACTCATCCAGAACTTGGATGTGAAGCGGCTATCTCGGTCACAGATGATTGACTCTGGGAGTCCATGAAGGCACCAAACTTCGTTCAGGAATATCAAGGCAAGCTGCTTGATCGGTACCTCAGTGGTCAGGAGTATGAAAGGTGCCACTTTCGAGAATCTGTCTACTATGACCCATATCTTGGTATACCCTTCGGACTCGGGCAGCCCTACAATGAAGTCCATTGAAATCACTTTCCACGGTCGCATAGGAACATCAACAGGTTCCAGCAGGCCGAACTTCTTGTGCCGGATAGACTTATTCCTTTGGCACGTATCACATATCCACATGTAGTCAGTGATGTGCTCATCCATCTTAAGCTAAAGGAAGTTAGCCCTAACTGAGCCAATGGTGTTCTAAGTCCTTCAGTGTCCCATGATTCGGGAGTCATGTTCCGCCTCTATGATTTTCTCATTCAGATTCTGACCCTGGGGGACATGCCACCTGTTCTTGTACATGAGCAAGCTCTTTTCCATCGTGAAGTGTTGGTCGACCTCTTTGTCACTGGCAGCTATTGCCTTCAGGATTCTTAAGTATTCCTGGCCTTCCTTTACCGCTACCCGTAGCTGATCCAAAGGGGAAGACTGGAGCCAAAACCCTTGGCACACCTGTAACACTTCGTGGTAGCAAGATGTCCAATTCCTGGCTCCCAACCCACTATCTGGGGCGAAAAAATGATAGTGGCGGAAAATCACTCCCCACTTCAGGGCGGTAGTCCCTATGCTGCGACAAAGCATCTGCCTTCTCATTCAACCATCCTTCTCGGTATACTACCTTGCTGGTATACAGTTGCAGGAACCCAGCCCAGTGCTATTGCCTTTGGTTGAGGACCTTGGTCCTATTAAAGTACTCCAAATTCCTATGATCTGTATAGATCACCAATTGGTCCATTACCGAGCATAGCAGATCATCCCATTCCTTGTGTGCCGCCACGATGGCAGTCCTTTCCTTGTCAACCACATCATAATTAATGTCCGCCAGGTGAAACCTCTGACTATGGTAGGCCACTGGATGCCATCTCTCATCTTCACAGAATTGGGAGAGAGTGGCTCCTAATGCAAAGTCACTAGTGTCAGTTTCCAGCCGGGTTGGCCATTCAGGGTGAAAATGTGCTACAATAGGTTTGGATGTAAGCGCCTCCGTCAAATGGTTGAAGGCCTGCTCACATGCAGGTGTCCCTTCCCATCAGACATCCTTCTTTGTCAAGTCTGTCAGAGGTTTCGCTATCTTGCTGAATCCTTTTATGAACTTTCGATAGAAGTTGGCAAAGCCCATAAAGCTTTGAACGTCGACGAAACATGTCGGAGGTGCCCGATCTATGATTGTTTGCATCTTCTACCACAACATAGAGATCCACATATCGGAGATCTTGTATTGGCGGAATTCAACCTTCCATTGGGGCACACTGGACTTCTTCATGCTTAAACATAGTCTGGCTTTCCACAATTTCTCAATCACACGTCGCACTATTGCGACATGCTCTTCCATGGTTTCAGAGTAGATCAGGATGTTATGCATATATGCAATGACTCCTTCATCCATGCGGTCCCAGAAGACCTCATTTATCATACTCTGGAAAGTTGTTGGGGCGTTACATAACCCAAACGGCATGACCATGTATTCATAGAGTGCATATGTGCACCAGAAGGCTGTCTTCCATTCCTCGCCTTGTGCCATCCTCAGAAGGTAGTAGCTGTTGCTTAAGTCCAACTTAGTGAACACAACGGCCTTTCCTAACCTATCTTGCAGTTCATTCATCAACGGTAGAGGGTACTTAGTCTTAACTGTGGTTTTGTGCAGCCCTTGGTAATCTATTACCCATCTTAGCGTACCATCTGGTTTTTGGGATGAAGAGGATAGGGGCTGCTGCCATGGAACTGGATCATGGTAGCTTTCCCGTTCAGAGCATTTCGTCGAGATATTGCTGCAGTGCCTTAAGATCCTTTTCCGATAACTGATAAATAGGCCCAAATGCAGGTTGAGTCCCTAGTTGCAACCCGATTGTGCGGTCATGCTTGGAGTGCTCTGGCAGTACTGCAATCCGTTCTTGACTGAAGATATCCCCATAGTCCTTATACTTCGTGAGTAGCTTAACCGTAATGTCGGCACCTTCCTCATCGGAGAATTGTACACCTCCCAATAGGTACACATTACTACAGTCTTGTGCTATTAACTCTTTATTGGTCATGAACACTAACCGCCCCTGCTCTGCCAGGCAGTTAGCTTTGCAGAAAGCTGAGTGCCAGGCTAGTGATCCTGTCTTCCAATCTATGTCAGGGTTATGGTCCTTCAACTAAGACATAGGTAGATACCCATCCACCTGTGTGTCGGGCATATCCTTGACTTCAAAGCGCATCTCATTATGCTGGTCGCCTATATTCATCTCCAATGACTTGGTGTAGTGCAGACCTAACCCAGGGGTCTGATTACCACTTGCGTCACTTATTGCCACATGTACCTTTCACCGCACACCAGGTGCCTGGGTCTGCTTAACCCATCAGCTACTCAGCACTGGCCCAGTAGCTCCACTATCCAGTAGCTAGAGCGCTTCGGCGCTTATCTGTCTAGCTCCAATCTTCCCGTCTAACTTCACCGGTAGGTGAATAGACTTGGTATGGCAGGGCAGGTTCTCATGTTGCTGCCTCTTTGCTCGCTTCCGGGGCTTAGTCATCTTGGCTTAATAATTTTGGTCCCTTGCCTTTCGACACAAGAGCGGCCACAACAGGTCGGTAAACGTTACCGGATCGGGATTCGTTTTATCAATAGCTGGGGTGTTTACTATCACGCCAGCATGATTTTGAGTACTAAACTCTCCTGAGGTAAACTTGGAAATAACACTTGTTTATTTTGATCAAGTCCAACCTGAGCCAATCCCGCTTCGCCTAAACATTACAATTTTCCTCGAGGTGGGTAGATGTCCCCTGTCAGACTGGTTCCAAGGGTAGTGTCCCTGCTTCCCCAATGTCCAGCGTCCCCTCTAGTAAGGGCTCACCCAGCCTCAACCGAAATAATGCACTATGACTTGCCCATCCAGCTAAGGAAATATTGCAAGAAATAGGTATAACTAGAACAAAGGAAATAACCGGAAACCCAACAAAGGAAAGCTAGCCCCTTTTAGCGCACCGGGCCTGCAACATCTGCCTGCCCACACCCCTTGAGTGTATTAAGTACCAGCCTCGTTCATGCAGTAGAGGGGTACTTACCCATCCCAGAAGCCACTTCTGGGGTTCCTTACATCCATCCCTCCTTGGTCTATGGATACGGGTTAGTAAGGTTATGCCTTAAGCAGAATGGGTTCTTGCCTATTCTGAGGCGTCAGTATCAATCTCCATAATTTGAGGTGATGCCTATCAGACTTCAAGTATCTTTGACAAGGAAGCCGGAGGGGGCGCTTCAATACGCTTTAGCCACTTGTCCATTCCTGTGGGCTCGCTTACCAGGGATAACCGTTTCAACCTGCAAGCCTGTTTGGATGAACCAACGACTGGGGCTGTCGCGGTACACTTTCTCCGGAAGTGACCTGTATGCCCGCAGATAATGGACCGGTTGTGATTCCTCCGACGTTCAGTCAAAGCCGATGGGATTTCCTTATGTACTACTGTATATTCAGAAGTCACCGGCTTTGCTGGTTCCCCTGCGTTGAAATTAGTAGCTTTGGCAGACCACTGGTTCAGTCTGCCTGAACCTGTTTCCTTCTTCTTGAATCTACCTGCCATCGAGGATCTATCCTCCTTCTTATCTGCGGGCGGTGGCAGTGGGGCGGGGTGGGTAACGTGGTTACTAAACCGGTTGTTGTCCTCCACTGTATACCTGACCTTGCGGAGAAGATCAAGGTACTCGTTCAGGTCGACCGGATGTGCCTCCTTCAGTGCCCATGCATTCTGAACCCCTGGCGCGATGCCTGATCGGATCTTGTTTCGTACCCGCACTGGATCTGTATAGCTAAGCTTCTACATGCAATCAATTGTCTTATCCAGGTATTCATCGATCTGATGTGGCTTCATCACAATGTCTTGCCACTCGAGAAGGAATCGATCTCGCTCAGCCTGGTCTCTGCTGAAACTTCGTTCCAGCCATTGTGGGAATCCTTTCCATGGCCGTAAGTGGTTGCAGTCCTTTACGGAACTGTAGTGTGCTTGGCGGCTTCCTTGTTAATGTGCCCATAGAACCCCAGATACCATGCCCGGGCTGAGTCTTCAGGAAGGGGGCTTACAAAGTTTACCTTATGCATGTCGGTTAACTTGCAATTTGCAAAGTATTCGAATTTGACCGCTACCCAGGTCAAGAAGCCTGCGAGTTCTGAAACTTTTCCCTGGAATAGAGGGATACCGCACAGCTTTTCCCGCATCTTCTACCAGTATCTCGGTATAGGCCTAGAACCCGAACCAGTACCCCTCAGGGCTTTTGCTAGCCTCTTGGCCCGGCGATCCCAGTGTCATTTCTTGCCGCTTGTCTAGTCATCTTTGTGCGCGCTACGGAATGGGGTTAAATGAGGGAGAGAATCGGTATCATCATAATCCAAACTCTCATGGTCAGAGTCCGCGGGATCTCCACCTGCTCCCACTGGGCCACCTCCAGGGGGTGCATATCCGGCCCCACTACCTCCCGTATTTCCACCTTGCGATTCACGGGGTCGATCGTACCCACCAAAGCATTCCTCCTGGCCATCCTGGTTGCCGTGCTTAGCAGGGTTAACCCCTGATGGTCGTGATGCCAGTGGTGGAACAGGGCGTCGCCCACTCTGCGGAGTTGGGTCAGGCGCCACCTGTGTTGTCCGCAGAAATGACTGCAACTCTCAACAACAGGGGACTGCACGTAAGGACCCAGCGTACAGGAGCTATGGTAGCCGGAATCTACACCCATACAGGTAGCCCGGAGGCGAACTGGTAGGAACCGGCAGGCAAGTGAGTACTTGACCTACGGAGACCCGATGGCCCGGGCTCCGAGATGAGCAGACTTAGTGGACACAAGTATTTAGGTACATGGCTACGCCCAAGGTTGGTGTCAGCGTACTTAGGGACCTATGAAGGGCCAATACACAGCTAGGCTGGGTAACTAGAGAAAGGCCGAGTGTGTCTATCCCCGGAAGAGGGATAGATAGGGTAACAGGAGAAAATCCACTTGTCCACCGGACAAGATTACCCTACCCACAGAACAGGGTTACCCTGCCTTGAGGCTTGGATTACCCTGTTCAAGGACCTGAGTTACCCTACCTGCCAATACGAAGTCCCTCGGGGAGTTTGGGAAAAATGACTGGAATGTTTGTCACACGAAGCCATGCATAATACTGGAATCTGGGGTTCCGGGAGATGCTATTGGGCGAGCTACGCAGCTACGAAGAAGCTGTAAATTGAAGACATTATTCCTATCATGCCCCTCCGGCCCCGCCTTGAGGCCCGGACGTCATGGGCAAACGGTTATGTAGTTGTGTGCAGTCTAGCAAAGGAGGATCTTTGGAGACCCGCTTGCAACACCGTATACGTTGCTGCCGTCCGGTCGACCGTAAGCTGTTCGCAGGATATATAAGGGGGCATAGGGTGGAAGGTGGAGTACCTCCTCCAAGTTGTTCGGAGTAAAACGGACCAAAACTGACGGAGTTAACGGGAGTTAACCGTGGGGGTCCCGAAGGTAGTCCCGGGTGGTGCCGGGACGACTGGGAACGTTTTGCACCTACCACGCCCAAGGATGTCCCCAACGCCATAGGCTCTGAGAGGGAAGTGCAGAGACACTAAAAGCATGATTCCTACCGCAGGTAAGGTGTATCCGAGGTAGTGGTCGTGGGTAGCGCCCATTGGATCACTCCTGGACCACCGTACCCTGCGGAAGACACCGGAAGCCCGAGACTCGTAAATAGTAGATAAATAAACCGCTCACGGTAGCTTCCGGCGTCAAGAAGAAATCAACGCGCATGGGAAGGGTGTCATAGATAGTCTAGTTCAGCAAGGGGTCTTGACAGTTAGCCACTGGCAAGTCCCCGATGCGCAGAAGTTTTCACTCCGGCGGGCAGAATGGAAATGCGCCGCAGAAACGATATGCACATATGGTGAACGCCGACTAGGGAGTGTCGACACACGCATGCCTGAACGGGGTGCCAGGAGACGCGTCGGACCACCCTTAGCGGAGAAGGGTGTGCTCGAATAGTTGGAGTAAACTGATGGGGGAGTTTCTGGCATAAGATAAAACTACCTGAAAGTCTATGCAAGAACTCTCCTACTCCGACAATCAATCCTCTCGGGACCTTAATTGAGTGAAGCGTCCGCCTTAACGATATTAAGTTTTACCGTCTACTTTACTCTTACATCTGTGTGAACTTTTGGCGCTAAGTTTGAAGTTGTTTGGTGCGGTCGCAACCTTGGGATCTATCTTCCTAGGGGTGCCCCCGTTACACTGCATCGGGAGGCCAGCCTGCCTCTATGACCCACAATGCCCACCTGTCGGTCATCTATCTCATTCCTTTTGCCTTCTTCTGTGCCCCACCGTGGTCTGTGGTCCCTTCTTACACCCATAGGGGTGGTAATGAATCCACCATATTTGGGTTTCTTCACACATATAACCTGACGGACAGAACCTGTCTTGGCTGTCTGAATCGCCACTTGTGATGGTGGGGAGACCGGAGGGAAGGCTTGGTTGCGAGGGCACTCAGGGAATGACTTGTGCCCAAGAGACAGAGCGAGCAGATGTCCCAGGTCCGTGGATTGGCGTCCCCCGTGATGGAGCCATGAGTGTTCGCTACTGCTGGTGTCTTTCCTGTTCAAAGAATCCAGGTGATACTGTGTGCAGTGGCCAGAACCCTGGGGCAGCAAATAGTCGTGGTGGGAGGGCTGGGGTGGCAAAGATATCAGGAGCGGGCGACGAAACTGGCAGAGGTGTGGGCTTTCGGGCGGCGATGGGAGGTATAGAGGTTGCAACTGATGGTGTTGCAGGTGGAATTGTAGGAGCCGGTGTTGGACAAGGAGTAGGGTCAGGGGTGTCTGGGGCCCTAACGTCCTTTGGCATGGATGTCCTTTTCCTTACTCAACATCCATCGGTTGGCCCGACTGTTGGGATGCCCGAACGACTACAGGCGATTGAGGGGGAGACCGATAGGGAACCTGCAGATGCACTCAAGAAGCAGGAGGTATAGCTGTACCGATCACCTTTCAGGCTTTCCAGCACCCCTATATCGACTGGACTCAGGTACGCCCGCCATTGTTCATCTCTGGCTCTCATGGCCAACTCGATGCCGAAGTTCTTGGGCTTGGTATGGACGAGCGGGAGTGGGGGCGCGGCCTCTAACATCGGTAAAACATTCTCAGCATCAATACTATACCCTGCTTCAAAAGCCTTCTCCAATGCTGCTATCCGAGTCTTCAATGCATGCTGATCCCTTATCATCGGCAGGTATGCCTCCTGCTGCACTTTCATCCATTCCACCGCTGCTGTAGTGGTCTGTGTTCCAGTTCCTCAGTTCCAGCATTGCCTGGGCGATTGACTTGGATACCTCGTGGATGTTGTAAGGTTCAATGCGCTCGCGGGAGAACTGGCCAAATGGGACCCCTTCCAGCGGAGGAGGGGTCATATTGTGGACCAGGTTAGGGTCATGGAAAAATGAAAGCACCACAACGCGAGCATCTGTAATCATATGATCAAGACATTCAATAGGTAACTCAATAGTGCGGCATCCAAGAGTAACCCTTGGCCGTCCCAGTCAATACCGTGAACATCCGCAAAAACCAACAAGTGAAACGTGTTGGCGGTGTTCTCGTCCAGGTCAGGGTCTGAATCCCCATTGGATTCCCTTCGGGTTCGCAACTCCATAGTAGCTATTGAGCTTTCCACCCTGGGCTACTTGTTCTAGACAAGATTGCCAGTATTCATGCAAGGTCAGTGCCGAAGATCGGAAAGAATTAATCACGAGAGGAGTTAAGCGAGGAGCCTGCTTAACTATATACTATAATGGGGACAGCGCTAGGAAGATGGGTCCCAAGATTGCGACCGTACTGAAGAACTTCAAACTTATCGCCAAAGGTTCACCCAAATGTAAGAGTAAAGTAAACAGTAGAACCTAATATTGTTAAGCCTCACGCTTCACTCAATCAAGGTCTCGAGAGGATTGATTGTTGGGGTAGGAGAGTTCTCGCATAGACTTTCAGGTAGTTTTATCTTATGCCAGAAACTCCCCTATCAGTTTACTCCAACCATTCGTGCACACCCTTCTCCACTAAGAGCCGTCCGTCAGGTCTCCTGGCACACCCTTCAGGCATGCATATGTCGACACACTCCGGTCGGCGTTCACATTGTGCGGTTATCGTTTTTGTGGCGCACTGCAGTTTTGCCCACCGCAGTGGAAACTTCTGCGCATCAGCGTCTTGCCACTGGTTAACAGTCAAGACTCCGCATGAATGAGACTATCTATGATGCCCTTCCCATATGCATTGATATCTACTTGGCTCTGGAAGCTAGCGTGCATGGTTTATCTATCCACTGTTTACGGTTCTCAGACTTCCGGTGTCTTCAGCCAGATACAGTGATCCGGAAGGGGTTCAATGGGCGCTACCCATGACCACTACCTTGGATCCCCCTTACCTGTGGTAGGAATCATGCTTTCACTGTCTCTACCCTTCCTTTTTAGGTCCTATGGCATTAGGGACACTTTCGGGCTTGGTAGGTGTAAAACTCTCACGGTCACCATGGCACCACCCAGGACTACCTTTGGGACACCCACGGGTCACTCCCGTTATCTCCATCAGTCTTGGCCTGTTTCACTCTGAACAACTTGGAGAAGGTACTCCAATTTCCACCCTATGCCCCCTTGCATATCCTGTGCACAGCTTGCCGTTGACCGGACGGCAGCGACGTATACGGTGTTGGCAGCTGGTCCCCCAAGATTCTTCTTTGCTAGACTGCACGCAATTATACAACCATTTGCCCATGATGTCCTGGCCTCAAGGCGGGGCCATAGGGGTATGATCGGAATAATGTTTACGATTTACCTCTTCTTTGGAGCTGTGTAGCTTGCCCAACAACATTTCCTGGAACCCCAGATTCCAGTAGCATGTGTGGCTTCATGTGACAAACATTCTGGTCATTTTTGGCGAACTCTCCAGGGGACCTCGCATTAAATGGTAGGGTAAGTCAGGACTTTCAGCAGGGTAACCCAAGCCCCATGACACGGTAACCTGATCCAGAGGGTAGGGTAACCTTATCTGGCGCACAAGACAACTTTTCCACATAACCCTGTCTATCGCATTGTCGGAGATGGACATTTCTGACCTTTCTCCAGTTACCCGGCCTAGCTGAGTAACTGCCCCTTTAGAGGTCCCTAGGTATACTGAGACCGCTTCCCGGTTGTACCCAGGTACCTAAGTATCTTGCCAGCTAATTCTGTTCATCTCGGAGCCCGGGCCATCAGGTCTCTGTGGGTCAAGTACTTACTTGCCTGCCAGTTCCTACCAGTTCACCTCCTAGCTACCTGTATGGGTGTAGGTTCCGACTGCCATAGCTCATGTATGCTGGGTCATTGCAATCTCTTTCCCTGGTTGCCCGATTTCTGCCATCAGGACCTCTTCCCAATCCGTGCTGTCTGCCGCCATCCTCTGGAGGCCCTCCTGGGAATCGGCTTCAGACATAGTTGGACTTGGTTCTTTGTTCCCACTCTGGCTTTGCAGGCATTGTTGACAGCTCATGGGGGTCATTTGTTTTTTGTGCCCCCCTCTACCTCTTCGCTTCCTCCCGGAAGCGGGTTCTGGGTATTTGACTAATACAATACATTCAGGTTGCGAAGAACCCAATGGGCTGGTCTTTAGTGGGGTTCAGTGACTTCGGTGCGGCCAACAGATGGAGCCAAACTTCGGGCTCCAGTGCACTGCCCCCTTGTCGTCAAGGCATGCTGTAACGGATGCGCGGTTGTGTTCTTACTGTTGTTCCGTCAGGCGCAGGGGTGGTAGGTCAGTCCCCTGTGCCCATTCGTCATTGTTTCGCTCCGTCTTAATGGTAGTTTGACGCTAGGAACTTGTTAGGCCAATATTTATGGAATCATGGACTTGCTTTGCGCATATAGTTAAAGTTTGTAGCAGGGTACCACTCGCTCTCATATTGTCGTCGATAATCGGTCCACTTCGCATGGTACTGCAGTCGTCGGTAGACAAGCAGGAGTAGATTATGGCATCTTGTTCGCACTTGCATTCCCCGTCCAGGTGAATAGTCAGAGGTGGTAGTTACTTCCGTGAGGGAAAGGAGTTTTCTTGGTAGGGTTCAAGGAAGCTGGTGTGGAATGTGGAATGGGTTTGTTTTATCGAGATGGAGAGGGCAAGTTTATATACTCGCAATCTGACCCATTCTATTATCTTAAATAGTATAGGTTTCTTCTAGTCCAGCTTCTTCAATAGTCTTGTGGTCAGGACATTGCGTGGTATCAACAACACCATGTCGCCGACCTAAAGGTTTGGGTGTAACGACCCAACCTACATGAGCTATGGCAGATGGAACCTATACCCGTACAGGTAGCCAGGAGGCGAAATGGTAGGAACCGGCAGGCAAGTAAGTCCTTGACCTACAGGGAGCTTATAGCCCAGGCTCTGAGAATGAACAGAATTGGCTGGTCAGGGACTTAAGTAGCTGAATACACCCCGGAGCGGTGTCAGCGTACTTAAGGACTTCTGAAGGGGCAGTTGCTCAGCTAGGCCGGGTAACTGGAGACAGGTCATGAATGTCGATCACCGGCGGCGGGATAGATGGGGTAACAGGGGAAATTTATCTGGTCCGCTGGACAAGGATACCCTACCCTGGGGCTTGGGTTACCCTGCCCGAAGGCCTGGGTTGCCCTACCTTGCAATACAAAGTCTCTCGATGACTTCGGGAAAATTGACTGGAATGTTTGTCACGCGAAACCATGCATGATATTGGAATCTGGGGTTCCGGGGGATGCTATTGGGCGAGCTACGTAGCTTCGAGGAAGCTGTAAATTGGAGACATTATTCCTATCATACCCCTCCGGCCCCGCCTTGGGGCCTGGATGTCATAGGCCAACGGTTGGGTAGTTGTGTGCAGTCTTGCAAAGAGGAAACTTTAGAGACAACCTTACAACACTGTATACGTCGCTGCCGTCCGGTCGACCACAGGCTGTTTGCGGGATTTACAAGGGGGCATAGGGTGGAAGGTGGAGTACCTCCTCCAAGTTGTTCAGAGTAAAAGGGACCAAAACTGACAGAGTGAATGGGTGTTAACCGTGGGGGTCCCGAAGGTAGTCCAGGGTGGTGCCGGGGCGACTGGGCGAGTTTTACACCTACCAAGCCCGAAAGTGTCCCAACGCTATAGGCTCTGAAAGCGAAGTGGTGAGACACTAAAAGCATGGTTCCTACCACAAGAAAGGTGGATCTGAGGTAGTGGTCATGGGTAGCGCCCATTGAATAACTCCCTGACTACCGTGCCCTGCGGGAGACACCGGAAGCCCGAGACACGTAAATAGTAAATAGATAAACTGCTCGGCGCACCCTCCGGAGTCAAGTAGAGATCAACGAATATGGGACGCGTGTCGTAGGTAGTCTAGCTTATGAGGTCCCTTGACGGTTGGCCAGTGGCAAGACACCGATGCGTGGAGATTTCCACTCCGGCGGGCATATTGGAAATGCACCACAGAAACAATAACTACATACTGTGAACGCCGACTAGGGTATGTCGACACATGCATGCCCGAAGGGGGTGCCAGGAGGCATGTTGGACCACTCTTAACGGAGAAGGGTGTGCTCGAATGGTTGAAGCAAACTGGTGGGGGAGTTTCTGGCATAAGATAAAACTACCTGAAAGTCTATGCAAGAACTCTCCTACTTCAACAATCAATCTTCTTGTTACCTTAATTGAGTGAAGCATCAGGCTTAACGATATTAAGTTTTACCGTTTACTTTACTCTTACATCTGTGTCAACTTATGGCGATAAGTCTGAAGTTGTTCAGTACGGTCGCAACCTTGGGATCCATCATCCTAGCGGGGCCCCCATTACACTATATCGTTAAGCGTGCTCCTCGCTTAACTCCTCTCTTGATTAATTGTTTCCGACCTTCAGCACTGACCTTGCGTGAATACTGGTAACCCTGTCTAGAACAAGTAGCCCAGGGTGGCAAGTGCAATGGCTAGTAGCGAACTTCAAACCTGAATAGAATCCAACTCCGATTCAGACCTTGACATTGACGAGAACACCGCCAACACGTTTTGTGCCTAGGTTTTTGCGGATGTTCGCGGTATCGACAGGGACGGCCACGAGCTGCTCTTGGAGGCCGCTCCTATTCAATTACCTGCTGAATGTCTTGACCTCCGGATTACAGACCCTGGCGCCATGGCGCTCTCATTTTTCCAAGACCTTGCCCTAGACCACAACATGCTTCCTCCCCCGCCGCCTGGAGTTCCCTTTCGCGAGTTCCCCTGGGAATTCGTCGAACCCTATATCGTCCTGGAAGTAGCCAAGTTGATTGAGGACGTGAAGCACGAACTAAAGAAATGGAACACCCATCCGCAGCTGGTGTTCACAACACAGATCACTACGGCAGCGGTGGAATGGATGAAGGTGTAGCTGGCGGCATACCTGCGGATGGTAAGGGATCCGCAGGCATTGAAGACTGGTGCGGCAGCCTTAGAAAAGGCTTTTGAAGGAGGGTATAGTATTGATGCTGAGAATGATGTACTCATGTTAGAGGCAGCGCCCCCACCCCCGCTCTTCCACACCAAGCCTGAGAACTTTGGCATAGTGTTGGCCATGAGAGCCAGAGACGACCAGTGGAGGGCATACTTGAGCCCAGTCGGTATACAGATGTTGGAAAGCCTGAAAGGTGAGGGCTACAGTTATACCACCTCCTTCTCAGGAGCATCTACAGGCTCCCTGTCGGTCCCCCCCTCAATTGCCAGCAGCAGGTCGGGCAGCCCAACGGTTGGGCCAACTGTTAGACGTCGAGTAAGAAAAAGGATGTCCAAACCGAAGGGTATCATGGCACCAGATACACCCGACCCTACTCCACGTCCGACCCCGGCTCCAAACATTTCCCCTGTAACATCTTCGGTTCCAACTCCCATACCCCCTATCGCCGCTCCAAGACCCACACCCCTGCCAGTTTCGTTGCCCACTCCAGATACCATCCCTGCCACAGCATTCCCACCCGCAGTATCGGCGACCCCAGGGTTCCGGCCACTGCGCGCAGCGTCACCTGGATTCTCGCACCGGTAAGACGCCAGGAGCAGTGAACACCCATGGTGCGATCACGAGGGACTACAATCCCCAGACCTGGGACGCCTGCTCGCACGGTAACGTGTTCGGGCCAGGCCCTAGTCACGTAGCGGCACGATAGGAGCAGATAGCTTCGTGATCAACACGGAGCGAGCGCTGCTGGCTAAAGGAGGGTTCGAACGGGGTGTAATAGGAGATCAAAGAAATAACCGTTCAACCAAGTATATTTTAAGAATAGTGTCTGTCGAAGTCTGTTGTTTCCATCGTGGGCATCAGCGGTCTTTAAATACAGCATATCGCTTATCTCCAGTATGAGTGATATTGCGAAACATTGTGTGTATCAACCGCTAGCACACGAAACATTACAAGTATCAAACGATACTGTGAAATCAATCATAAAACAATCTGTGTATCAAGCGATAGCACACGAAACACTACAAGTATCAAACGATACTATGAAACCAAACATAAAATCCTAGTAACCCGTACCG
>PYWC01000008.1:1264517-1311088 GCA_003182015.1 Tuber magnatum | reverse complement strand
CTCCGGCTTCCTCGTCAAAGATACTTGAAGTCCGCCAGGCATCACCTCACATAATGGAGGTTGATACAGATGGACCAGAATAGGTAAGAACCCATTCTGTTTCAGGTGTCACCTTATTAACCCATAGGCATAGACCCCTGAGTGATAGATGGACATGAGCCACGGAGGTGGCTTCAGAGATGGGTAAGTACCCTTCTACCACATAAACGACCCAGATACTAACCACACCCAGGTGGTGTGGGCAGGTAGATGTTGTGGGCCATGCGTGGTGGACTGGGCTATCTCTCCTTTGTTGGGTTTCTGGTTATTTCCTTTGTTCTAGTTATACGGATTTCTTTCGGGATTTCCGTAGCTGGATGGGCAAGTCATAGGACATTATTTCGGTTGAGGCTGCGTGAGGTCCTATTTGAGGAGATGCTCGACAATGGGGAAACAAGGCTGCTTCACTTGGAACCGGTCCGACGGTGGACTTCTACCCACCTCGGGGAAAAAATTGTTATCTTTAATACAAGCAGAATTGGTTCAGGCTGGACTTGATCAAATAAATAATGCTATTTTCAACTTTACCTGAGGAGGGTTCAGTACCGGAAATCATGCTGGCGTGATAGTAAATATCCTGGTTATTGATAAAGAGGCGAATCCCAGTCCCTTGACATTTACCGACCCGCTGTGGCCCCGCTTGTGTCGAAAGGCAAAAGACCACAGGGAATTACTAAGCCAAGATGACTAAGTCATCAAGAAAAGCGAAAAGGCAGAAGCATGTCAACTTGTCTGGTCATGCTAAGTGTATCCACCTGTGGGTCAAGTTAGACTGGAAGACAGGAGCTAGAAAGGTTAGCGCGGAAGCAATCGTGCTACTCGATAGTGGAGCTACTGGGCCGGTGGTTAGTAGCCGATGGGTTAAGCAGACTCAGGCACCTTGTGTACGACGAAAGATACATGTGCCGATAAGTGGCGCTAGCGGTAATCACATTCTCGGGTCAGGCCTGCACTATACCAGGTCATTAGAGATGAGGATAGGTGACCACCACAATGAGATGCGCTTTGAAGTGGCAGATATGCCCAACACCAAGCTGGATGGGTACCTACCTATGTCTTGGTTGAGAGACCATAACCCAGACATAGATTGGAAGACCGGATCACTAACCTGGTGCTAAGATGTCTGTAAGGCTAACTGCCTGGTAGAGCAGGGGCGGTTAGTGTTCGTGACCAATAAAGGGTTACTAGCCCAAGACCCTAGTAATGTGTACCTATTGGGAATTGTGCAATTCTCCCATGAGGAAGGTGCCGACATTACGGTTAAGCCACTCCCCGAGTATAAGGACTATGGGGATATCTTCAGTCAAGAACGGATTGAGGTGTTACAGGAGCTGTAATGTGTTCGGGCCAGGCCCTAGTCACGTAGCAGTACGATAGAAGCAGATGGCTTCGTGGTCAACACGGAGTCAGCGCTACGTGCTCAAGGAGGCTTCGAATGGGGTGTAATAGGAGATCAAAGAAGTAAGCGTTCAACCAAGTATATTGTAAGAATACCGTCNCGATAGCACACGAAACACTACAAGTATCAAACGATACTATGAAACCAAACATAAAATCCTAGTAACCCGTACCGGTTACACACACCGTTGCTTGGGCACCGGTCATCCCCACGGCACCCTCGAAGCCAAGTCTTCCAACCGGTCTCCCACCATCACATGTGGCGATTCGGACAGCCAAGATGGGTTCGGTTTATCAGGCTGTAAGTCAGAAAAGACCCGGATAGAGAGGATTCATTACCCCTCCTATGGGTGTAGGAAGGTCCCACGGACCACGGTGAGGCATAGAAGGAGGCAGAAGGAAGGAGATTGATGACCGACATGTGGGTACTCTGGGTCATAGAGGCACGCTAACCCCCTGATGCAACCCTTGATGTGTCCAGAGTTGTGGCCTTTCCTGCGGATAACACAGACAGCGCCCAACCAAACTCCTGAGAGTGGGCAATGTCCTGTTCCACCACCGGCATCAGGACCATCAGGGGCTAACCCCGCGGAGGATGGTAACTAGGATGGCCAGGAGGAACAGTTTGATGGGTACGATAGACCCTGGGAATCCCATGACGTGAACAACGGAGGTAGTGGGGACGGAAATGCCCCACCTGCAGGTTGTATGGCGGGAGCAGGCGGAGATCCAGGGGACTTTGACCATGACCGCACGGATGATGATGAAGATGGAGATTCTCTCCCGGTTTTGATCACCTTCCTAGGTGCTCGCAAGGATGACTGGAGCAGTGAGAAGAAACGACGGTGGGATCGCCGGGCCAAGAGGCTGGCGAGAGCTCTGAGGGGTACTGGATTGGCTTCTAGGCCAACACCAAGACACCGGCAGAAGAAGCCGGAGAAGCTGAGTGGTACCCCTCCCTTCCAGGGCAAAGTTACAGAACTCGCGAGCTTCTTGACCTTGCTAGAGGTCAAATTTGGATACTTTACGCATTGCAAGTTAACGGACATGGAAAAGGTAAACTTGGTAATCTCTCTTCGTGAAGACTGCCTGGGCATGGTATTGGGAGTTGCATGGGCACATTAACAAGGAAGCCGCCACGTGCATGGGCGTCCCTGTCCAAGACAGCAACCCCTTACAGACATGGAAAGGGTTCCGAGAATGGCTGGAACAAAGTTTCAGCGGAGACCAGGCCGACTGAGATCGATCCCTTCTCGAGTGGCGAGACCAGGTGATGAAGCCCCATCACATCGATGAGTACCTGGATAAAATAATTGATTATATGTATAAGCTTAGCTATACAGATCCAGTACAGGTACGAGACAAGGTTCGATCAGGCATCACACAAGAGGTGCGGAATGCGTGGGCACTCAAGGAGTCGCATTCGACAGACCTGAATGAGTACCTGGGTCTTCTCCGAAAGGTTGGGCACATGCTGGAGGACAACAACTGGTTCAGTAACTGCGTCAGCCACCCAGCCCCCCGGTCTCAACCGGCTGAGAAGAAGCAGGATAAACCCTCGAGATCGGGCAGGTTCAAGAAGAAGGAAAAAGGTGACGGGCAGACGAAACCAGAGGTCTGCCAAACCTACTAATTTCAATGCGGGGAAACAGGCAAAGCCGGCGACTTCTGGGTATGCAATAGCACATAAGGAAATCCCGTCGACTTTAACCGAAGGTCGGAGAAAGTACAACCAGTGCACCAAGTGTGGAGAAAGTGGTCACTTCTGGAGGAAGTCTACCACCACGTCCCCAGTCGTTAGTTTACCCAAACCGGCGTGTGGGTTGAAACAGTCAGCCCCGGTAAGCACGCCCACAGGGACAGACAAGCGGCTGAAGCACATTGAAGCCCCACCTCCGGCTTCCTCGTCAAAGATACTTGAAGTCCGCCAGGCATCACCTCACATAATGGAGGTTGATACAGATGGACCAGAATAGGTAAGAACCCATTCTGTTTCAGGTGTCACCTTATTAACCCATAGGCATAGACCCCTGAGTGATAGATGGACATGAGCCACGGAGGTGGCTTCAGAGATGGGTAAGTACCCTTCTACCACATAAACGACCCAGATACTAACCACACCCAGGTGGTGTGGGCAGGTAGATGTTGTGGGCCATGCGTGGTGGACTGGGCTATCTCTCCTTTGTTGGGTTTCTGGTTATTTCCTTTGTTCTAGTTATACGGATTTCTTTCGGGATTTCCGTAGCTGGATGGGCAAGTCATAGGACATTATTTCGGTTGAGGCTGCGTGAGGTCCTATTTGAGGAGATGCTCGACAATGGGGAAACAAGGCTGCTTCACTTGGAACCGGTCCGACGGTGGACTTCTACCCACCTCGGGGAAAAAATTGTTATCTTTAATACAAGCAGAATTGGTTCAGGCTGGACTTGATCAAATAAATAATGCTATTTTCAACTTTACCTGAGGAGGGTTCAGTACCGGAAATCATGCTGGCGTGATAGTAAATATCCTGGTTATTGATAAAGAGGCGAATCCCAGTCCCTTGACATTTACCGACCCGCTGTGGCCCCGCTTGTGTCGAAAGGCAAAAGACCACAGGGAATTACTAAGCCAAGATGACTAAGTCATCAAGAAAAGCGAAAAGGCAGAAGCATGTCAACTTGTCTGGTCATGCTAAGTGTATCCACCTGTGGGTCAAGTTAGACTGGAAGACAGGAGCTAGAAAGGTTAGCGCGGAAGCAATCGTGCTACTCGATAGTGGAGCTACTGGGCCGGTGGTTAGTAGCCGATGGGTTAAGCAGACTCAGGCACCTTGTGTACGACGAAAGATACATGTGCCGATAAGTGGCGCTAGCGGTAATCACATTCTCGGGTCAGGCCTGCACTATACCAGGTCATTAGAGATGAGGATAGGTGACCACCACAATGAGATGCGCTTTGAAGTGGCAGATATGCCCAACACCAAGCTGGATGGGTACCTACCTATGTCTTGGTTGAGAGACCATAACCCAGACATAGATTGGAAGACCGGATCACTAACCTGGTGCTAAGATGTCTGTAAGGCTAACTGCCTGGTAGAGCAGGGGCGGTTAGTGTTCGTGACCAATAAAGGGTTACTAGCCCAAGACCCTAGTAATGTGTACCTATTGGGAATTGTGCAATTCTCCCATGAGGAAGGTGCCGACATTACGGTTAAGCCACTCCCCGAGTATAAGGACCATGGGGATATCTTCAGTCAAGAACGGATTGAGGTGTTACAGGAGCTGTAATGTGTTCGGGCCAGGCCCTAGTCACGTAGCAGTACGATAGAAGCAGATGGCTTCGTGGTCAACACGGAGTCAGCGCTACGTGCTCAAGGAGGCTTCGAATGGGGTGTAATAGGAGATCAAAGAAGTAAGCGTTCAACCAAGTATATTGTAAGAATACCGTCCGTCAAAGTCTGCTGTTTCCATCGCGGGAATCAGCGGTCTTTAAATAGAGCATGTCACTTATCTCCAGTATGAGCAATATTGCAAAACCATGTGTGTATCAACCGATAGCACACGAAACAATATCAGTATCAAATGATACTTTGAAACTAAACATAAACCATGTATGTATCAAACGGTAGCAGACAAAACAATACCAGTATCAAACGATACTGTGTGACCAAACACAAAACAATGTGTGTATCAAACGATAGCACATGAAACAATACAAGTATCAAACGATACTGCGAAACCAAACATAAAACAATGTGTGTATCAAACGATAGTACACGAAACGATACAAGTATCAAACGCTACTGTGAAACCAAACATAAAACAACCTAGTACCCGTACCAGTTACACTCCCAAAATAAAATAACAATTTCAACAAATAAAAGAACCTAATCAAATCCTAATAGCCAGTAACTCCACTATTCCCTTGAAAGTCCGCTTAGGATCCATCCTCATCGTCATCGCTATCCCGCAACAATCTCATGTCGTTCTGCAACCTCTATTCCGCACTTTCCAACCATCTCTCCAAACACTCCCCACATGGCTCTCTGCGCACAAAGCAACCTGACTCCAAGTAGTGTGGCAGGTCCACGAAGTTCCGTATTATTCGCTCCTCCCATTCCTCTGCCTCGACATCGATTCTTCTGCAATCTTCCCACTGATCGATATAAAATATCTTCCAGTATGTGTCTTCTGGAATGATTTCTCGGTAAAGCAGGTACCCCAAAATGAGGTCTCATCCCTTTGTCCTGACTTCTGCGTAGGTGGACATTTTTGCTTCCCTTCGCGTAAGTATAAGTTTGTAATAGGGTGAAGGTTATTGTCGGAGGTTAAAGGTTTGGAGGTCTGGTAGGGTGATCTGTGTTCTGCAGCGGTTTAGAGGGCTGGTGGCCGGTATTTATGTTTTGGTGGTGACCTCGCTTAGGTGTTAGCCTCGCTTAGGTGTTGGCCTCGCTTCGGTCTTCATGGGAAGGCGGGTGCTACTTAATTTCGGTTTCTTCCGTGTCTATGCAACCATCACATTTTTCGGTACTTAAGTAGCACCCGCTACCAAAGTGGAAAACATCTGACACTGATTCCTCCCACATTCGTCCTGTTGATTCTGTTGTTATTTCTAAGCATTTGTCGCAGATGTGTATGAATAGTCGGTGTGTAAGGTATCGTCTAGGGATAATATCACGGTTCACCAACAGTCCCATTAGCTGGTGGCGCGGTCTCCTAGGCACTTGCTCATAGTCTGACATTGTAAGGCTGTTGGATGGAGTGTTCTTTCCTTTTGCTATTGCCAGTACTCCGCCGCAGCCAGTCAGGCTAGGTATGCCACTTCATCTTCCATTACCCGATTTTCATCTTTACTGCTTTCGAAATCGCAATCGAAGTGGGCTGTCCAAAATCCGTCTTGTATCCCTTGGTCCGTGTCCGGGCGCAGGTGTTGGATTTCTGGTAAGGTTGGGCTCCATTCCACCGTCACATGGTTTATCGTAGCAGGTAGCTCGTCCCCCGGTTTGTTGTCTTCGCACCATTGATTAACCACTTCCATCGCATGTTCCAATTGCTGCAGGGGTTCCCAGCTGTTTTCTGTTTCCAGGTACCCCACCCATTTCACTAGGAATTGGTCGTGGTCATATCGTCTTCTGTGGTCCCGTATGGTTTCCACTTCCGATTCCGGTTTCTCGTTTACCACGATTGGGGGTGGTTTTGCGTGGCTCCTGGCAGGGAAGGAGACATCATCACAAGGGCGGTATCTTTTCACGGTGGATGTATGCAATGTCGCTTCTCGGTTTCTGTACATTCTGCCATCCATATCTACTGAGTAATTTTGTGTATGTTCCTTGTATCTGATTATCTTAAATGGTCCACGCCCGCGCGGTTGCAATTTCTTCCTACGTCCTGATTCTGTGGCGAATAAACTTCTGTATACCAGTAACAAATTACCCTTTCCTATCGGTGTATGCTGTCTGCATCATTTTGATGCCATTCTTGTGCTTCTAAATCAGGCCATTGTAATCGCATTGGATGCCGCGTTCCGGATTGCTTCTGCCTGTTTAGTGATTTGCCGGCAGCTGGTACTGCGGAGTTCTTGAAGTTTGCTAGGGGCAGTAGTGGGTAATTCTTTGCGAAAATGGCTTTATATGGTAACATACCGAGAGTTTCTGACCATCACGCATTCAGGTATGCTACTGTCTCTGGTATGGCATCAAACCAATTGTTTTGTCTAGCGTTGACTAGGTTTCTGAGAGCTGTTTGCAATTCTGGAATTTTCCTTTCGACCTGTCCATTCGTTTCATGATGGCCTGGTGCCGCCTTGACATGTTCGATGCCAGACGATCGACACTGTTGTCTCCACACTTGTGACTCAAATCTTGGGTCCGCATCGCTTACTAGAGATGTTGGGTAGCCATGTGGTGTAAATATTTTGTTGCATAGACGTTTCCAGCTTGTTATTGCCTTTACTTGCTTTGTGGTAGGTATAAGCCACATGAATCCTGGAAACCTATCCATCATAACTAGGATCGTGTCGCATCCCTATGAATTGTGGAAGGGTCCCGCAAAGTCAATGGCTACTGATTCGCAGATTTCCGACGCCAGGGTAATTGTCTGAGCCTTTCCTTCTGGCAATTTTGTAGGCTCCTTATTTACCTGGCATGTGTGGCATAGGGCCACATACACTCTAAAGTCCTTCCGCACTTCAGGCCAAAATAGGTACTCCGTTGCATACCGTAAGTTTCGTTCAACACTGTGGTGGCCTTTGTTGTGAATTTCCCGAATGACATATTCTCTTAACATCATATTTCCGTATGCAGGGCCTTTCAGGACATACAGGCAGTCTTCTCCGTATTTGGTTTTTGCGTATAGCATTCCGTTTGCAACCTTGTAAGGGGACAAGTCTCCGGTGGAGTCCATATTCTCGTTTACCTTCTTCCAAATTGGTTCCTTTCGGTATGCTGCTACCATGTGTGCTTGGACTGTTGCGATCATTTCATTGACTGTTTGTAAGGTGTCGCGTTCGCCTTCTATCTCGCTTCCTCTGATTGTCTCAGGTAGGTCACCCTCCTCGTTGTCTTCTAAGACCTCGTAAAGCCCGTGCCGGTATTGTGTCATTGTCGGGGGCATTACTGAGACTATCGTCTCATTGGTAAGGCTTTCTAGTCATTCCGCTCGCCTAATAGGTGGTGGGCTATCAGGTCCTGGCATTCGGAATGCCGCTATTGTCTGGGTCGTAAGGTTTTCTATTGGTTCTGGCTCCGGCATCTGGAATGCTGGGGCTTCCGGGTTTAGCAGTGCCGGAATTGCATAAGACCTGGGAGTCGGCTGGGCAAGGGTGGACAGTCCTTCTCCTGCACTAATTGGTCTTTCGCCGGTAGTTGGTTGACATTCCCAGTCCTGGATTTCAGGAGACTCCGGAGGGCTCGGGTCAATTTCTCTGCTTGGGGGGCTCGGTCCTTCACTAAGTGGGTAAGGGGTCGATTTTCCCCTTCGTCCAGGATGGTTGTTCGTGAATTTGATCTCGGTTTGATGATATGGGCAATGATCCCCGCAACAGTGTGAATGGTGTAGGGCGCTATGTTGGAGTTCTTCCGGTGGCGTACTTCGCAGGGTACACTGGTCACCCCAATCGTTTCCTGCATTGATTGAGCCGCGGCATTCTGGGGGTACAGGGGCCTCGTTTGGGTACTCAGTATAGGGGAAAGGAGGGGAAGTAGGGGATAAATCATGCATGGCCTCCCTTGTGTTTGATTCTTGCTCATAGACCGTGTTGTCCGAGATGTCGTCCGATTCCTTCGTACAATCATGGACATCGAGTGGATTCAAGTCTGATTCTGCATCGTATATCCGTGAAAGGGCATCAGCTAAATAGTTCCCGCTTCCTGGTGCGTAGACTATTTTTACCTCGTGTTTTCCAAAGGCACTAAGCCATCTAACCTGCTTTCTGCTAGTATTCCTTGACGTTCGCAGGTGTGTTAACGGTTGGCGGTCTGTGACTATCATGAAGGAGGTTCCCATTAGGACCTTGTGGAACCAATTAAGCGCTTCCACTATTGCTAAGGCCTCTTTATCAGTGGTCCCATAGTTCATTGGAGCATTGGTGAACTTTCTGCTGTGTAACGCGGCTGGACGTGCCGTCTGATAAGTGGGTCCCTGTTCCACCCATGCTTCAACTCCTAAATCTGAGGCGTCTGTAACCAACCAAATTGGTACCTCGCTCCGCTTGTGTATTGGTCGCATGACTTGGTGATCAAGAATTCCCTTTCGGACCATATCGAACGTGGTCTGGTGGGTTGTTGTCCATACGAATTCGGCGTTTCCTGTTAGGTTAGTTAGCGGTGCCATGAATGTAGTATGGTGTGGGAGAAACTGGGCCACATAATTCACTATTCCTGGGAATCGTTGCAATTCCTTCTTGTTTTTAGGTGTTTCCCATTCTGCAATCGATGATATTTTCTGCGGGGAGGCATGGATCCCCTCGTTGTCCACTATGTGTCCTAATAGTTCCAATTTGTCCGCAAAAAGTACTCGCTTCCCTTTGCTCACGTAGAGTTTTGCTTTCCTGAGTCGATCGCATACTTGGCGTATGTGTTGTTCATGTTCCTTTGATGTGTCTGAAAATATGAGAATATCATCAATGTTTACCCATACAAAATGATGTAAATATTGGCTTAGGAGGTTCTCCATTATTCGCATAAATGTTGCTGGTGCATTCATGTCTCCTTGGAGCATCACTTTGCTCACCAATCCTCCGAATGGGGTTTTGAATGGGTTGAACTTAACACTGTCCTTGTCCACACGTGTTTGGAAGTATACGTCGCTTAGGTCGATCTTAGTCCTGAATTTTGCTCGCCCTATTCGGTTAAGGATCTGCTGTTGATTTGGAATTGAAGGACTATCCATGATCGTGTTATCATTTCTCACTTTCAGGTCTACCATAGGGCAGATCCTTCCATCTGACTTTGGTTGTACAAACATAGGCGCCGCTCCAGGTACCTCTTGTTGTACAATCACTCCAATTCGCAATTTCTCGTTTATCCAGTTCATGAGTTTTTCCTTGTAGGCTTCTGGGATCGAGTATATTGGTTGGTTTCGTAGGTCGGTTGGATCCTTTAGCCGAATGCGGTGGCTAATCTTAGGCACTCGGGGTAGCGTTTCAGGGACTTTCTCTGGCAATACAACCTTGTATTCTTCCAACAATGTTTTTGTGGTGGTGTCTGACAGCGGCTCGGAATTCCCCGCTCGTTGCTTTGCCTAGCACACGTAGTTTGTCATCGGGAAATTCGTCTGTGGTATCCCCACACCTGATAAGAGCATTATGTCTTTTCAGGAATGGCATTTCAATCAAGGCGTCGTACCTTGCCAAGTTTCCTACCAACATCCCCTGATTAGTCCATTTCTTTTTTCCCATTCCTACGGTCAGTCCACATTTCTTGTGGCTTGAAGAGTGGGATCCTTTCATAGCCATGTTGACTGTTGTTGGTTGGGGTAGAGGCTGTGTAGGGATGCCATGGGTAGAGATAAAGGTGGCACTAATTATGTCACAGCCGCTTGTTCCCGTGTCTAATGGTACCTTTGCTGGATGGCCTTCTAAGTAAATCGTTCCTTCAAGAGTGTCACGGGACCTTCTTGCCAACGTTGGTTGCGCTTGTAGGCTTTCCATTTCCACTGGGTTAATTTCCACCTCGTCATATTCGGTTGCTTCCATGTGGTTTGTGCTAGCCTCTCGCTTAGCGGCCTTTCCTTTTCCTTTTTTGGAATAGCAATCTTTTGCGTAGTGCCCCTTTTTTCCGCATTCGAAACATGTGCCTTCCTCACGTCGTTTCTGCTTCTTGTCTTTCTTGTCCTTTGAATCCTTGCGATGTGGTTTATGCTTTTTCATATTATCCCACGATGGTGATCCCTTGCTATTCCTTTTCTTTGGTGTGTGGGTTCGGTAGACTTCTGTTTCATACAGGATAGCATCCTTCTGTTCGGCCCACTTGACTATCTTGTCAAAGGAATCACCACCCTCCTAGATGGGTTCTACCTCCTGGCATAGTCTGGGATGCATTGCTGCATACAATCTTTGTCGCAGCGTATACTGAGACACCGTCCCGGTAGGCAAACGTCCAAAATACATCAAGAGATCCGTCGAGACCAGGGTTATTCTTTCTGTTTTGCCATTTCGTACTTGCTGGATTTCCTTGAACCTTTTGTATAGTTCTTCTGTGTTTCGCCAGGATTGGAATCTGTCACTCAAGCACTTTACCAGGGTCGTTCCGCGGATTTTTTCCCCACTCTCATAGTGGTTCATTGCTTGGTGGTATGCTTCTTCTGCCTTTCCGGTGTAGAAGCTTGCACAGCATGCTCTGCTTTCTTCCTTAGTTTTGTCCACTCGATGTAGGGCCAGGTATTGAGAGGTTGGTATAACCCACCGATCAAATACTTCAGGTTTTAAGCTGTCCTTTTCGCCAGAGAACGAGGATAGCAGTGGAAGTTTGATTTTAGGTCCTGTTTGCCCGGCCCCTGGGCCAGGTGGTCTGGCGGATTGACCTTAAGACATTTTGTGTTCGGACTCTGCGTTACTCGAACTGTTGTCTGAGGAGCTTTCTGGAGAGACGCTCGGGAATTCGTCTGGTGGCTGCCTTACTACCCCGTGATCTGATGCTTCTTCATCGTCTTCTTCCTTCTTAGGTGTCCCGACAGGTATGCTGTCTTTCTTCGGTGGTTGCGCTAGGGTCTTTCCTTCGCTGGGGCGGAGGGGAAATAGCCCAGGAAGGCTAGTTGCTGCCTTAGCTAATTCGTGGGTCGATTCGGTAAAGGTCTGCAGGGCCAAGTCTCGCGCTAGCTGTCGTTCAGCTTCGTCAATCGAGAATCCCCTCTTTGGCCATTTCGGCTTCTTGGGTTCCTATTTCCTGGTAAGGCCTTCTCGTGGGACCTGCTTCCCACTTCGAGTCTCTAGTGACTCAATGGTGGCCTGGTGGTGGAGTCGAATCCTTCGTGGTTCTGCCGCTCCCCGATGCTAGCTTCGCTATTGGACTTTTTGTAGGTTGATCAGACCAGGTCCCTGCAGGTTTCTTAACCACTTGCGGAGGTTAAAAAGATTTAACGTGTTCGGGCCAGGCCCTAGTCACGTAGCGGTACGATAGGAGCCGATGGCTGCGTGGTCAACACGAACTGAGCGCTGCTTGCTAAAGGAGGCTTCGAATGGGGTGTAATAGGAGATCAAAGAAATAACCGTTCAACCAAGTATATTTTAAGAATAGTGTCTGTCGAAGTCTGTTGTTTCCATCGCGGGAATCAGCAGTCTTTAAATACAGCATATCGCTTATCTCCAGTATGAGCAATATTGCAAAACAAGGTGTGTATCAACCGTTAGCACACGAAACAATACAAGTATCAAACGATACTGTGAAACTAAACATAAACAACATGTGCATCAAACGATAGCACACTAAATAATACAAGTATCAAACGATACTGTGAAACCAAACATAAAACCATGTCTGTATCAAATGATGGCACACGAAACAATACAAGTATCAAACAATACTGTGAAACGAAACCTGAAACAACCTAGTACCCGTACTGGTTACAGGAGCACTCGAAGTATGACCATGCCATCGAGTTGCAAGCCGGAACTCAACCTCCATTTGGGCCTATCTATCCGTTACCAGAAAAAGACCTTAAGGAACTGCGGCAATATCTCAATACCATGCTGCGAACCGGAAAGCTACGGCGATCCAGTTTCTCAGCAGCAGCCCCTGTCCTCTTTATGCCAAATCCAGATGGTACATTAAGAGTGGTAATAGATTACTGCCGGCTGAACAAAATCACGGTGAAGAGTAAGTACCCCCTACCATTAATGCATGAACCGCGAGATAGGTTAGCAAAAGCCGCTGTATTCATGAAGTTGGATTTGAAGAATGGCTACTACCTTCTGAGGATGGCACAAGGTGAGGAATGGAAGATGGCCTTCCGGTGCAGATATGGACTAGATGAATACATGGACATGCCGTTTGGGTTGTGTAATGCCGCGGGAACTTTCCAACAGATGATCAATGAGGTCTTTCGGGATCTCCTTGACGAAGGACTTATCGCGTACATGGATGACATCCTGATCTACTCCGAAACTATAGAAGAGCATGTCACGATGGTGAGGTGTGTGATGGAGAAATTGCGGAAAGCTAGACTATGTGTAAGCATGAAGAAGTCCAGTTTCCACCAATGGGATGTTGAATTCCGCTGATACAAGATCTCCGATATGGGGATCTCTATGTTGTCGGAAAAGATGCAGACAATCAGGGATGGGGCACTTCCAACAGGTGTCGTCAACGTTTAAAGGTTTGCGTGCTTTGCCAACTTCTATCGTCGGTTGATAGAAGGGTCCAGCAAGATAGCGAAACCTCTGACGGACTTGATAAAGAAGGATGTCCGATGGGAATGGACACCTGCTTGTGAGCAGGACTTCAACCATTTGAAGGCAGTGTTCACGTCCAAACCTATCCTAGCACATTTTGACCCTGAACGGCCAACCGGGCTGGAAACCGACGCTAGTGACTTTGCATTAGCAGCTGTTGTCTCCCAGTTCTGTGAAGATGACAGATAGCATCCAGTGGCCTACCATAGAAGGAAGTTTCACCCAGTGGAGATTAATTATGATATCCATGACAAGGAAAGGACGTCTATCATGGTGGCGTTCAAGGAATAGGATCATTTGCTACACGCGGTAATGGACCAATTGGTGATCTATACACATCATAAGAATTTGGAGTACTTCAATAGTACCAAGGTCCTTAACCGAAGGCAGCACTGCTGGGATGAGTTCCTGCAACCATTTAACTTCAAGGGGGTTTGCCAAGAAGGACGGTTGAATGAGAAGGCAGATGCTTTGTCACGGCGTAGGGACTACTGCCCTGAAGCGGGAAGTGATTTTCCGCCACAGTCATTTTCTCGCCCCGGACAGTGGATTGGGAGCAAGGAATTGGACATCGGGCGACCACAAGTGTTGCAGGTGTGCCAAGGATTTTGGCTCCATTCTTCCTTTTTGGATCAACTGTGGGTAGCGATAACTGAAGACCAGGAGTACTTAAGAATCCTGAAGGCAACAGCTGCTGGTGACAATGAGATCGACCGACATTTCAGGACGGAAAAGGGCTTACTCCTGTACAAGAACAGGTGGTATGTTCCCCAGGGTCAGCATCGGAAGCAGACAATCATGAAGGCAGAACATGACTCCCGAATCAGGAGACACTTCGGGACTTACAGGACCATTGGCAGGGTTAGGGCTAACCTCTATTGGCCTAAAGTGGATGAGCACATCACCAACTACGTGAGGACATGTGATGCGTGCCAAAGAAATAAATCCATCAGGCACAAGAAGTTCGGGCTGCTAGAACCTATTGATGTTCCTATGCGGCCGTGGACAGCGATTTCACTGGATTTCATTGTAGCGCTGCCAGAGTCCGAAGCGTATACCAAGATCTGGGTCATAGTGGAGAGATTCTCGAAAATGGCCCCTTTCATACCCCTGACCGCGGAGGTACCTATCAAGGAGCTTGCCTTGATATTCCTGAAGGAAGTTTGGCGCCTTCATAGACTCCCAGAGTCAATCATCTCTGATTGGGATAGCCGATTCACATCCAAGTTCTGGATGAGTCTAATGCACTTTCTGCAAGTGAAACTAAATGTTTCGACTGCATTCCACCCTGAGACTGATGGGCAGACCGTGTGGGTTAATCAGACACTGGAGCACTACTTGCATAGTTACTGTTCCTACCAACAAGATGATTGGGTTTCACTGTTACCCCGTGCGGAGTATGCGTACAACACCTCGACATCGGAATCCACCAGGTTGTCATCATTTGAGATCAACTATGGGTTTAACCCAGCGACAAACCGGTTGGGTGTCATGTCAGATACTCAAGGAATACACCCTACCAGAGAGCTCTTGGTCAAGGAATGGCAAGGAACCCGGGAAGAGATTCGCGAAACGATTCAATGGGCACAAGAAAGGCAACGGAAATGGCATGACCAGAAAAGGTTGCCATCACCTGACTATGTTACCTTGGAGGATGTGACCACAGGGCGGGCAACGAAAGCAGACTGCGTGATGTTAAAGCAAAAGGACATTCGCACCAAGCGTCCGATAGAGAAGCTGGACCGCCAGATGTTTGGCCCTTTTGTGGTTGAATGTCGAGTGGGTGACCGAGCCTACAAACACCAATAGCCCACCAGATGGAGCATCCACCCAGTTTTCAATGTCACGTTGCTCGAACCCGCTCGTGCGGATCTGGCAGGATGTAGGGTCAAGGAAGTCCCTACCCCGGACCTTGTAGACAATGAGCCCAGTTACGTTATCGAAGCTGTTGTCGACACCTGATGGTACGGAGAGGCAAAGGGGAAGTTTCGGTCACGCTTCGTCCAATACCTGGTTTCATGGGAAGGGTATGGGGATGAGGACAATTTACTGGAGCCCTATGAGTTGCTAGAAGGGACAGGCTTGCAGGCCGTTCAGTATTTCCACCGAAGATATCCGTCCATGCCCAGGAACCATAGGGTCTTGGGGGAATCCAATTGTGGAAATAAGAGGCGACGCTAATAGTCTGGGACGGACCGTAGGGATGAAGGGAGTGATGTAGCGACCCAGCATACATGAGCTATGCCAGACAGAACCTATACCCATACAGGTAACCAGGAGGCGAACTGGTAGGAACCGGCAGACAAGTAAGTACTTGACCTACGGAGACCCAATGGCCAGGGCTCTGAGAATGAACAGAATCGGCTGGTCAGGGGCTTAGGTACCTGGACACACCCCGGAGCGGTGTTAGCGTACTCAGGGACTTCTGAAGGGGCAGTTCCTCAGCTAGGCCGGGTAACTGGAGACAGGTCAGAAAGGTCAACCGCCAGCGACGGGATAGACAGGGTAACAGGAAAAGGTTATCTTGCCCGCAGGACAAGGTTACCCTACTCTCGCGATCAGGTCACCCTGCCTTGGGGCTTGGGTTACCCTGCCCAGAGTCATGAGTTACCTTACCTTTCAATATGAAGTCCCTCGGGGAGTTCAGGAAAATTGACTGGAATGTTTCTCACGCAAAGCCATGCATGATACTGGAATCTGGGGTTCCGAGGATTCTATTGGGTGTGCTATGTAGCTTCGAGGAAGCAGTAAATTGGAGACATTATTCCTATCATACCCCTCCAGCCCTGCCTTGAGGCCCGGACGTCATGGGCAAACAGTTCCGCAGTTTTGTGCAGTCTAGCAAAGAGGAATCTTTGGAGACATCCTTGCAATACTGTATACCTGCCTGCTATCCGGTCGACCGCGAGCTGTTCGCAGGATATACAAGGGGGCATAGGGTGGAAGGTGGAGTACCCCTTCCAAGTTGTTCGGAGTAAAGCGGACCAGAACTGACGTAGTTAACGGTTGTTAACCATGGGGGTCCCGAAGGTCGTCCCGGGTGGTGCCGGGGTGACTGGGAGAGTTTTACACCTACCCAGCCCGAAAGTGTCCCCAACACTATAGACTCTGAAAGTGAAGTGCAGAGACACTAAAAGCATGATTCCTACCACAGGTAAGGTAGATCCGAGGGAGTTGTCATGGGTAGCGCCCATGGGATTACTCCAGAACTACCGTGCCCTGCGGAAGACACCGGAAGCCTGAGACCCGTAAATAGTAAATAGATAAACCACTCACGGTAGCTTCCGGAGTCCAGTAGAGATCGACGCATATGGGAAGCGTGTCATAGATAGTCTAGTTCATGTGGTGCCTTGACGGTTAGCCACTGGCAAGACACCGATGCACAGAAGTTTTCACTCCAGCGCGCATATTGGAAATGCACCGCAGAAACGATAACCCTATAAGATGAACACCGCCTAGAGTTTGTCGACACATGCATGCCTGAAGGGCGTACCAGGACACATGTCGGACCACCCTTAGCGGAGAAGGGTCTGCTCGAATGGTTGCAGGCAACTGATGCGCGAGTTTCTGGTATAAGATCAAACTACCTGAAAGTCTATGCGAGAACTCTCCTACTCCAACAATCAATCCTCGCGAGAACTTAATTGATTGATGTGTCACGCTTAACGATATTAAGTTTCACCGCTTTCTTTACTCTTACATTGATGTGAACTTTTGGCGATAAGTTTGAAGTGGTCGCCGCAGTCGCAACCTTGGGATCGATCTTCCTAGGGGTGCCCCCGTTACAAGTCCATTGGTGAAACTATTTCTACATTTGTGTGCCTCAAACATCAGAGTTCCATCTGACCTTCTTCCTGCCAGCGTATTTTGCGGTATATGCCGCAAATCCTGCTGTCTCTCTCCACCACTCTATCCCGCTCTCATGATATTCTTGTATATAGAGATAAAAGTTTGCAAATATCTCAAATGCATTCGCATCACTTGTTACTGAAGCCGGAGCTGGTAAGTGGAGCATGTTCTGAGCATGCTCTTGGTTTCCACGTGGCAGTACAACGGAATCTGGGTGCAGAGGTCTTGTGGAACTTGAAAAAGGTGCTCGAGAGACACTAGCGGGAGGTCTTGGGGTTGGTGTTACAGGGCCATCACTGGCGTATGGACTGGATCCGACAGATCGTGGAGATGGAGGCAGAGACTGGGCCCTGGTTGGCCTTTCGTGTACACGTAGAAAGGAAGTATGGCTTCTTACACTGCCCCCGTAGTGGGCCCATTGACTACCATCTTGGAAGGGTACGCTGCCAGCTGTAGAGCATTCGGGTTGTGAAGGCATCTTGAGTATCACAGTTGTAGTATTGCTCGATGATTCGTCACTTTTGATAGCTGGTCCAATAGAGGACTTACAGTTATAATGTCTTCTACAAAAATGATCTTTAGATTCAGGCAATGAGCTGTTATAAGATACTGTCTGAGCTACGATCTAAGAACCTCACCTGGCTGTATTCCGTTATTCCATTTCTTTCTTTGCATATGCATCTTTCTGTATTAATTGTTTATAGGATTTCATGTATATGACTTGTCCGTATAACTTTTGTGTGTATGGTTTTTGAGAGTATAAGTTGTGCGTATGAGTTGTAAGTATGATCGCACTTGAATTCATTTCTAAATATTACGGTATGGAGCTCAGCAGGAACTAGACGAATTGAGAGTTGGATATCTGTAGATAAACTTTGAATGAGCCATAAGCTTATCCTAGTCTGAATCCTGAGCAGTGGTCTAAGCATACTGTTAAGGGGCATATAATGCAATATAACCATATTAGAGCATTTACCAAAATTCACTAATCCCGGGTGCGCACTCCTATACAACGCCTTCACCCTTACACGGCACCCTAATTTTAAAATTCGATCTGCCCGCCAGAATTCTCTGGGGCCATGGTAACGATTTCTAGCAATTCCAATGGCAAGGAGTTGGTGCTGAAGTATAATATAGGACTGTATCGGTCTTGTTTTCTGAGTGATCATGTGTGGTTCATAGTTGTAGCTTTTGTATATAAATACCGTGTTATCCAACGAGATCGTCCATTACTTAGCTGCCATTGCCTATGCACTTACAAGACTGCTATACCGAACCTATTGCTATCCACTCTTTCCTCTCTATCTGCAGAGACAATGACTACTGCAGCAATGGAGCCAGTTCCAATCCAGGAGTTTCTGACCTCGATTTTAGATCTGCATGAACCAATGAACCTTTCCTACGTGTCCTTTGACAGGAAGACTGTCGACTCCTTTTACTGTACGCTATTACTGCATTTCGTCTGAGACTCATACCCATATTACTAGTGGTGAAAAGCTAATAGTGAGGTATAGACAAACCTTGGTGTAATAGCTGGTCATCAAGGATTGCACAACGATACCAGTTAAAGCTGTGTGGATTCGAGTGGGCAAATGGAGGCAATGCAGGCAAATTGGTTTGAGGCAGGCAGATAGCGGGAATGTTGGAACTTAGAACACTGGAATCCTAAGTCATCATACAAGCACTTGATTTGAGTTATGAGATTGAGGGCCAAGTCTCAAGCTTGGAAATCTTTCGGCAGTGTCATTCCAACCGCCACGTAGTAAAGGGAAAAATGACCTGGCACTTGGTTCCAGATTCAGGTTCAGAATAATATCTTGGTTCTCACTTTCATAAATTTACACCAATGACATTCATTGTACTCTCTCGAACTTGATATAGATTAGCCCAATCCACAAGTGGCTGGTCTTAACGGGAGCTTCCCGCATGCGGGATTGCTGATTATTCTGTCACTATCCCGTTACAGAGTTCATCTGCTGCTCTCAAGTATCTTCCCACTGGTGACTACCAACTGGCCCACAGTATTTCTCTATTCCAAACTTCTTTTCCTACCACAACAGCATCACGATTCTACATCCCTCTGTATCCTGTCTTTCATATTCAAATCATAGAGAGTATTGAGAACCAAATCGTTCCCAGAACAAACCCACTAGGGTGTACCGAACCTGATGTCATTCCACTTCCAGGGCTCCATGCAATGGTTGGTGTTGGGACCGACCATAACTTCATTGAGACGAAGAACACTCCTCAGAGCTCTCTGGACAACTACAGTGACCTTGGACCAACCCTGTTTTCACATCCTTATCTCTACTTAGTTGCCTGGGGTCATAAAGTAATACTAATCTTTTGTAAGTCATCTATTCAACGATGGTCACACCTTGCACCTTGTTCATGATACCATGCGGCAGGTGTGATGGATTTTCCAGAGGCCAGAATGCATAGTCCCATATTGGGTAGGACATATTGGTTGGAAACCAAAATTCAGGAGGACAAGTCAGAGAATGTGGAGCTGCGGAGAAAGAAGATGGTATCCGGATTCCTTGATTGTGATAATGCGGGGGGCGACAGTATTCTTGCAGCCCTAAAGGCAGGAATCTACATTCGTGCCACAGTCCATTCAACGAAAATGTTGCGGAGTGGAAGTACAAGTAGCAGAGTCATTATGGGTGTCGTTCATTGTGCGATTGTAGATTCTGATTTTGATTCTAAGATAGAATTCTATCCAGCGGACCACCTAGACTAACTTGTCTAAAGAAATATACAGGCTTAACTTACCCGCTTGGATTCCGTAATTACACTAGTATATGGAAATGTGGGATTTGAGTAGCACCTTGGTGCTTATAAATTTAGTACAAATTGGGTCATGTGGTTTCGGGCAGGTGGTTTTGGGCATATATCTTTGTACATGTGGCATTTTTGTTCATATACCTTTGTGCGTATGTCTTCATGCAGATGTCTTTGGGCCTCTAGCTTTGGGTATATATCTTTGCACATATGTTTTGGGCATATATCTTTGGGCCTAGGGCTTAGGACGTATGAATGTAGGTGCATGGTTTTAGGCGTATAGATTTTGGCCTATGTAGTTGGCCACAATGTATATAGTAACATATTACTAGGTGCGTATGAACCATAGCAGCTTCTGATACAACGCATTATGTAGCCAAAGCAGCTTCACACAATGCATCTATTATTATCTACAAAAGGTAAGTTTTAACGAACTGGGGATGTAACAAGGGGATAAAGGACAGGCCATGGGGGGGCCATATTGAGTGAGGCAGGGGGAACGGGTGAAGAGGAAGGCAGGAGGAATGGAAAACTGGGAAGGCAGGGTATGAACAAAGAAAAAAAAGGAGGATCAGATTGCAAATGAAAAAGATTATTCTCGCGGCTTCTGTTTCGCGATCTTTTCGAATCGCATGTTGGCCATGTTGAGGAGCACGAGTCAGTCCATCTTGTGGTTGATCTCATCCCTCTCTTCAAGGTTAATTCCTTGCTCCGCAGCATCTTCCCTTGTGGCGGCCCCAAGATCAACAATCAGGCGAGCGTTGGCAGCGAGGAACCGCTTCCTCTTGCTAACATTATGCATGATGCTGTCTTGCTGGTCTTGCGGACTTGAAAAGAAGTCCGTGGGGGTCATAGCCCATCCAAGCAGGTGCTCTCGAATCTCCTGCGTGCTGGCGTGGAACCGATTATCGCCTGAATCCCATGTTTCCATCATGGCGATGTCCCCGTCCTCGGACTTAATAAACGTCCAGGATAGCGCTTCCTCCCCCCCCCTTTGATCCTCCTGCTCCTCCTGCTCCTCCTGCTCCTCCTGCTCCTCCTTCTCAGTATCTGACTCCTCTTCCCCGTCGACCCTATCAGAGTCCTCTGAGCCATTACCCTCCTCACCAGCAGACCCATAGAGATCGACAAAGTTGACATCTCCATCCTCTTCATCCTCTTCCCACTCCTCGTAGACCTCAGTATTGGGCAATAGCCACTCAGTGTACTTTACCCAATCGATCAAAGGTCTACCTTTTTTATCCAGCTCATCCTTCCCGACCAACACGTCGAAATCCCCCTACAGATCGCGCTCCGTCAGCTGAAGATCAGAAGTATGGTCTTTGGCAGCAGTCGGTATTGAGGGATTGGGAAGAGCTAAAACAACCTTAAATTTTAGTATAGATGTCACTAATAGAACTTGGCAATTATTTAGATAGAGTTTAGGGAATCAAGATGACATACCAGACTGTATAAGAGTCACGTTAGAGCTCTTTCTCCTGAGTCCAATCTTGATCCCTGTCTGTTTTGGGGAGTGTTGTTGTACTGTACTAACACTTCGTCAAGTAGACACTCGTGATAGGGGGATCAAACCAGATGCGCTGCTCGGCTGAGACAGTAGGGGTGCCACGCTACTGCTTCCATCTGCCGTCCTGGCCTCAAACTGGCGAGTACGCTGACATAGGCCGACACGAGGGGGAGAGGGTTGGGGAGGTACTGGGGGGGGACAAAGGGGGCGGAAAGGAAGGCAGGGGCATTGACGGTGTTGTACTGGTTCTAGGAAAGGTATGAGAACCAGTTGTACGGCTTCAGGGCCTTTTTGTTACATGCTCAAGGAGATTTTTCATCCGGGCTGCAGGGCGTACCTGCGGCGAAATATTTGGTGAGGCCACAGGGGAACCAGGGAGGGGTAGCGACTTCGATCGGGTTTGGCAGGTCAGCAAGAGGCAAACCTGGTTCATCGAACTAGTTCCGATAGTATTGCCATCAACCTGCCAGGATCGCTCGGCGTTCATGCTCCAGGATTTCATTTTCCACAACCTCCATCTCTTGGTCTACCTCAGCTTTGACCTTGTCACTAGGTGCGAGGTAGTCCGTAATGCCCCACACAAACACTTAGGGGTGCTTTAGACGGTTTCCCATATTAGCTCAGGCACATTCGTAGATGGTCTCAAGTGGAGTAAGATTCGCTCGCTGCATATTCCGGTGGATGGTTTCTTTGTTCGATGAGTGACCCAAAGCTCCCGCTGGAAGTGGTTTCCACTTGTATGCAGACGGCATTGAGGTGTATTCTATTCTCCTGTTAGCTTGTGCACAAGATTTGTGCTTATGATTTCTGCATATGATTTGTGCGTATGATTTGTGCGTACCTGTGCGTATGATTTTAGAAAAATAATTTAGACAGAAAACAGCTTTTACAAGTTGGGGAGCAGAGAAAGCGATAAAGTGGTGGGATAGTGTGGATAGGGGGTGGGTGTGGTAGAACTGGTATGCGGAGAGTAGACGTAGAGGCGGTGTGGTGGAAGCTATTTTTTAGGATGTTTTTTTGGTAATCCAGTGTGGCGCGAGTTAGGTGACAGCTAATTTGTGTGGTATTAGAGGGTTTTGAGGGGAAAGCCGCAGTTTATCTCGTGTGATAAAGGGAAAAGAGAAGGGGAATGTTGTTGAAAACTTGAAAACCTCCAGAAATGGAAACGTATCCAAAGCCAACCCTGCCCCACCAACAAAACACCCCACCCAATAAATTGTAAGTACAATTACTCTAAAGCCTCAGCTAAGTACTTATACTATGGTATCATAGGTAGATAGAATAACGCTGAAGCGGACTACGTGTTTGACATAGATTAAATCACGTTTTGAAATAACTGACATTGGTATGTGCTGCCTGCTAACATCTTTTAGTAATTATGATTGTATGCTTGATACTCCAAGAGGAAAGATATATCTTTGTACACATACAACCTGTCATATACAATTTTCAAGGCAATTCTATACGAAAAGCATAGCACAATGTTTGTCGCAACAATTATTCCGTTACCATCTTACTTGAACTTGTTCCGTGTACAATTCAACGGTATATGCCTCCTGCCAGTTTTTAAGGTGATATCGTTCTGGTCAGGCATCATCCATCATTCATGAATCAAAACATGCCTAAACTATGGGGAACTTGATTTGTTGGACAATGTAGCTTGATAGGTAGGGAGTATGAATCCCCATGGGTATATCTTCCAGCCTCCCTCCCTTCTGACAAACTTCTACCTTTAGCAAAAACAAATATCACTACTTGTTCATTTGAGAAATGATAGGATGCATATGCAAACAAGTGGATATGCAGGCATATGCACACATGCGCACAGATTTGGGATGCATGCACATACGCTTACTCATATCTGCCAGTCACCTGGCTCTACCAACACCAATCACACACTTTCACTCTGAGTAAAAACCCTAACGTTCTCGACAAGAACCTCCTCACCTGCCTCCTCATCGACCCTCCTCACCTACCTCCTCCTAACTCACCTCTGACACTCACCTTTAACTCTCTACCCAAAAAAAGAAAATTCTGCAAAACCCGCTCGCAACCAAGAAAAAACCAAAGAACTAAGAAACCAAAAAACCACAAAACCCAAAAGCCAAAAAGCCAAGGAAAATTTCCCGATGCCACCAAAAAGCAAAGCAAACCAAGGCATCTTAGAATCGAAGGGGGGTGGCAATTGGGGGCCTCCAATGAGGCATGTGGGCCAGAAGAAAGCCGGCGGAGTTGTAAATGGAGTGCAGTGCCCTGCATGATCCCATGTGGGAAGGTTGGCGATGGCGGGAATTATCCCGTATCGCCGAGATGGCGGATACCTGATCCCAAATGCCACATTTTACCGTTTCTGCTAGGAAATTGTCTACAAGCTCCCTCTCCAGCAGCAGTTGTGTTGATAAAGGTTGGCTGTTGAATGCCTTCAGGTGGCGGTGGAGGAACACCTGATCATGAACATGGCTAGTAAGTTGAGCTCTGGGTCCTATCCTAATAAGTTTATATGATTTACTAATTCTTCATGGCAGGTGCCCTGGGGGCAGCGCATACTGGTCCAGTTACCCTCATGGTTGCGGACTAGAGCTTGGTCAATGACGTTTTGAATGTCATGCCTCAGAAGCCTGATCGGGCGACCCAGGAGGAGCAGAGGGGCCATTAGAATACGCCGGCTGGTCCTGCTAATGCCCGTCCCCCGAAACCATGACGACAATGTCGATCGGCCTGACCCTAGTGGGTATCGGCACTTTCTAAGCAAAGCCCGCGATTCGTGAGGAAATGGCGGTAGTGATGGTGACGGCGGTGCTAGCGCGGGCAATGATAGGGGGGGAATAATGGGGACCTGGATGGGAAAGAGGATGAGAATGAGAATGATGGGGATAGGGGTCAGAATGGGGACAGCAGGCGCGATGGTGGTGCAGCTTTGCGTCATGGTCGAGGAGGGCCCTCCGGTGCCCATGGTCTAACCCGGGGTGGGGTTAACAATACCCCCAGATGTATAACCGGTAGGAGGAGTAATACCACTCCCTTGCATCCTGCTCATGGGAGGGGCTGGAGTGCAGGAGGGTCTTGGGCTAGGTGGTGGTCCGGGAGTCTAGGATTGGAAGGGGGGAAGCTGGGATTGGTAGAGCAGGGCCAAGTGGGATCGATGAGGTAGGATTGGAGCTGGGGCTGATGGGATTGGTGGAGCAGGGGTTAGTGAGATAGATGGAGTGGGATTGGTGCTGAGGCTAGTGGGATTGGTAGGCTTTGGGCCCACCTAGGGATTATCACTTTGGTGTTTCTTTGCTTTGTTGGGTGCTTCTGCATTTCGCGGCCTTCATGGCCACTCTCGCGAAATGGGCAGTGGTACATGATATCCACCTGTTTTGGATCACTAATCCAAACATTTCTATTCACACTAGTTTTTACTCTATTCGCATGGTCATTGTCCTAGTTGATAAACACTTATCTGCGACATTACTGTAAGCTCCGCGATCTATAAACCAATATGGCAGGTAAGATTATCTGGAGCGTGCATGATTTTGAGCACCGTTGTGTGGAAAACTACTGAGCATATAATTTTGTGCATATGATAGCGCTGTGCGTACGTTGGCGCTATGCGTATGATAGTACTGTGCGTTTGATAGCACTGTGCGTATGATAGCACTGTGTGTATGATATACTGTGGCATTTTTAGTACACCTATTATGTAAATGGTTTTGTATATGTCCTGAAATTGGGCGCCTGATTTCCAAGGGGTAGTTATGGCTCACCGTAAGCAATAAAATTGGAGGTACAGCAAAGGCTGTTTGGACCTGGATGGGGAATAGCAAAAAATGCGTGGCCCCGGCCAGGGATACTTGATAGATGGGGCACGGTCTAGGGCCATAAACGGGTTAGGGACCTAAACGTGGAGAGAGGCAGGGGATGAATGAAAAAAGCCCCCGGCCCGGGCTATGGGCCAGGGCGGCGTGGGGATTGGGGGCGGGGCCCCGGAGGTTTTGGGGACCCAGATGCCCCATAATGAACACTACTTCCGTCTTTGTTCCTTGCTATTTTATTCCACTTTACAAGATCTCCTGTCTTTCACTTTTCTATACCACATGGAATACCACTCCCACCATTCTTATTCCCATGCTTCTTGCTCCCTCTGTTGTGCATAGCCATGTAACCTCCTTCATCAATTTGGTCTTGTTCTCCTCCTCTATCCCCTTTCTCACCCCCTTCAGTTTCCCTCCCCATTCATAAACATCAATTCCTGCTAATACCAAGCCCGCCCACTAGTCCACCCTCTTTGTTTCCTTCACCTTCCCTCTTATAACTTTCTGCCATCCCTCAGTTCCCACTTCTTCTAACTTCCTCAAATCCTCCTTCTCCCTCACCCTTATCTTTAACCTCATCCCTCTTTTTTCCACCTTCTCAATTGTTCCCTCTTCCAATTCCCACTCCTCCTCCAACTCCTTCTTCTCGCATCCTCCCTCCATATACTCCTGTGAGTCCATTACCACTTCAAAGCAATTTTCCATCCTCTTCTTCCTTTCCATTCTCATCACCTGTTCCCTCTCCCTCTCTCTCTCCATTCGCTACTCCCTTATCCTTTTTTCCTCCTCTCCCTCTTCCCTCCGTTTCTTCCGCACTTCCCTATATGTTCTTCCTCTTTCCACTGGTACTACCTCCTCCAACCCTTTACCCTTTTCTTTTCCTGTTCCTTTTACCAGCTCTTCTAGCCCCCCCAGTCCTCCCGTCCTGCTCTGCATCTCCAGATCCAACTTATATGCCCTTGCTTCCACTTCCTCTATCCCAATCATATCCTTTATCTTTTCAACTGTTTTCCTTCAATTTTCAAAATTCTTCCTGATTTTGTATGCCTGTCCTGCCGTTAGCCCTTCTTTTATTCCTCTCCCCTCTATTTCCTCCTTTCTTTTTTTCCTCTTCTCCCTTTCCTCTCCCCATTTTTCCTTCTCATCTCTTCTCTTCCATGCCTCCATCCCCCAACATTCCTCTTTCCAATTCTCCTCTTCTCTCCTTTGCCTTTTTCCTCCTCCCCCTGTGTGCTTGCTACCTCCTATTCCTGTATTTTCCGTGTTTTTCCTCTCTCCCAATTCCATTGCTTCGTTCTTTTTTTCTTGCCCAATCCCCTCTCTTGTATTTCCCACACCACTTTTTTCTTCCAATCCCATTCCTCCCACCCCCCTTCTTCTCCTCTCCTCCAATCCCCTCCTTTTCCCCCCCACTACATCCTTTTCAATTCTCCTCCAATCCCCTTTCACCACCTTTCCCTTTTTCCCCTCCCTCTCCATTTTTTCCGGGTTTTTTACCCCTCCCTCACCTTTGACGTTCTCTTCATTAATATTCTCCCAGTAAGCACCTGCCCTAAAGACCTCTCTCCGCCATCGACATGTTCAGTGTAGGTCCTCCTTTGGGTTCTTTGCCTGATCATGATCAATTTTTGTTGATGCTATTTCAGTTGTCCGGAAAATAGTGGTCATCGTACTTGTCTTTGGGTACATGTTACCCTTAATCAGTATGGATATTGGCAGAACACACTGATGACATACACCCAACTAGACTATCTCCAGACCTGAAAGAACTTGAAAGTTTTGTTTGGCCCCTGTCAGTTTCCTAGGTATAAAGTACTTGAGCAAAAGGATTCCTCTGATCAGTGATTACTCAATAACACCTCAAAAAACCCCACCTTGTCAGTCAACCAATCCTTAACCGCAATGTCTTCCTAGAAGATAGGCTACCTCACTGAGTTTGTGAAAGGGCAAATTGTTGCTCTGAGGAAAAAAAACCATCTCTTTTTCAGAAATTGGAGAGCTCTTATACTGACCTAAGAGTACAGTCCAAAGTTTCCATAACCACTTCCAAAAGAGAGGTGATGCAAACACTTCCCACAAACCTAGATGACCAAGAATTATCACTACCACAACATGTAGCCACCTAGTCCGAGAGTCTAAGAAGGCACACTGCTAGACTTGATTGGAATTGCACAATGATAATCCACCTCATGCCTCCCTTCATACAGTCAAGAGAGCTATGGTATCAGTGAATATAAAGAAATGGAGGGCTAGGAAAAAATCACTCTCAATGAATAACTATGCTGTTAAGAGGTTAGCTTGGGCAATTAAGTATCAGGATTGAATCACAGAAGACTTTGAAAGGGTTATCTTTAGTGATGAATGCATAGTTGAACAGTCCAAAAATTCTAAATAGGTTTGGGTATTCACAACTCCTGAAGAAAAGTGGTACAAAGACTGTATCCATGGGGTTACCAAGAAGCCAGGGGTAAAGCTCATAGTTTGGGCTTGTATTTGGGGTAGAGAGAAGGGTCCTCTAATTCTGCTTTTTGAGATAAGTGTGGATAGATTTGTATATATTGAAGTTATGGAGGATGGCTTCATTGATGTCTGGTGGGAGGTGGAGGATACAGTTGGGGATTCTATCTTTCAGCAGGATGGTGCAAAGATCTATACTGCAAGAGATACCTTGGTTTGTAGAAAACAATATACAGGTTATGGAATAGCCACTCACTTTCCCAAACCTGAATCCAACTGAGTATTGTCGAAAGAGGTTGAAGGACAAGCTACACCAGTGCTTTCTCAACAATCACAAGACCAATGTGGGTCCAGAGACTGTTAGAAAACATCTAGCAGAAGCCCTCAATCAGGTTCAGGCTCCGGATATTGAAGATGAATTCTGGGAAAGGTTATGGGAGTCTCTGCCTAATAGAGTGGTTGCTGTCTTAGATACAAGAGGATGGTATACAAAGTACGGATCTTTTTTTGCTTTCTAATTGCATATATGGCTTTCCTGATATATATTCCATGTCTATACACACTTTGAGTTTATTCTAAGCAGGTCTGGTTGAATAGGTAGTAAATTTGAAGTGATCATAGGGTTGCTGTTGCGTTGCTAGATAAGTACTTTTGCAACCGTACATTATATGGTAATAAATATAGAGTGAAAACAATAAAATAAAGACTACCATTGTGTATAGCCACCTTGTACAGCAGTGACAGCTGCAATCCATTCTGGCATTGAATCTATAAAGCCCAAAATCTCCCACTCTCATATGCCCTTCAATTCCTCCTCTATTGCCTCAAGCAAGCTGGCTAGTGATGTAGGACAGGACAGTGCTTTTCTAGCATATTTGATAAAACATGCCAAACGTTTACAATCAGATTTAAGTCTGGAGAGCAGGGGGCAGCCAATTGATTTTTGGCATTTTGTAAGTCTTATAGACAGAGTTGGTAAAAGTGGCATGGTAGGTAGAAGCCCCATATTCTATAACCCAAAGCTATTGATTTTGTTGTTGGCTTTTATTATACCAATAGGGTCCAAGTACTAGTGTTAAAACATAGTCAATATATACATATACCGTAATTGTTCCCCAATGCTGCCCATACTATAAAACAAGAACAGCTTTTTTGTCAGAAAGAACCTTACCGTGAATCATAACCAAGTTCTTCTTAGGAATTTTGCGGGTAATACAACCATCATCGTATCCCTCATCAGGATGGCAAGTAACTCAGGTCCCCCCCGGGTTCCCTCCAACCATACATAATATTTATTTGTCTAAATAACACAATGCTAGTCCTGCTATATCGACTCAGCATGCTGCAGTGCAAACTCCAAGCTTTGTCACTTCTTTTGACCATCAACTGCTGCTTGTTTCTGCAGTACGTGCTATGCATAGCCCTCTATCCAAAATGCTTTTCGAATCATTTTTCCACTTACTTGTATACCACAGAGTTCTGTGACATCTTTCAATAGCAATCTTCTGTTTGTAGCACTAGTGGTTACTACTACAACTAGTTGGTAGCAGGTTGGTGTATTGATTGCAAAGTGTCGCTTTTTCTATTTCTTTGGTGTTGCTAGCCTATGCTATATATCATGCACAGTGCTGACAGCAAGGTTTTGATCAGTAGTAATATCACAATATGTCCAACCAGTCTGTGTTTGTAAGTACTGCACAAAATAGCACTTCATATATGACGTCTCTTGCCTCTTAATAGGTAGCATCTCTATTGCAATTAGTTTTTATATTTTTCCCAAGAGAACTGAGTACTTACTGTAGTATATTTAGGAGTTTGCTGATGCTTTTGTTCTTTGTTTACAGGAGTCATGCTTGGAATCAAGTATAATAGGGGATATGTAAAGTATTTCCTAATTCATATACCTAAGTTTATTTTTTTAACAGACTTGGATCTTTCTGCACAGACCTCTTCTTACACATTTACTCCACTGTATTATCTCTGTTTCCCCCCCTGTATTGCCCACCAAATGTTCGGGTACTTTTTTTTTTTTTTTTCTTAAAAACCTTTGATTCAAATTACTAGAGATGTATTTGCCTATGTAAGTATAGTTACCTCCTCGTAATCAGACAGCGCCCCAATAATTCCACTAACTAAAATGACCTATGCTCAAACAATTTATTCCTCCTCCTCTCTCCTCTCCCTTCTTCCTCCCTCTTTCTCTTTCCTCTCTCCCTGGTTTCTATCTGTTATGCAACTTGCAATAGGTCCTATCCTAGATGCTACTAGTTTTCTTATATCTTTTTCCTTCTCCCTCTTCCTTCTCATCCTTTCTATCACCTTCTTTCCCTCCTCCCCCAATCTCTCCCTACTACTTTTTACCAATCTTCCCCCTCTCCCTTCAATCCTAGGTCTTTACCGTTCCCCCTTTCTCTCATCTCTTTTCTTCATTTTCCTCTATTCCCACCTTCTCTCTATCCACTTTTTCTTCCTTCTGATTTCCTTCACTCTTCTTGTCTCTTTCTCACTAAACAACATTGGATCCATTTCTATCCAACCGTCCTCCTGTAGCAATCCTCCCCACCAACTCTTCTATATCTCTCTTCTTTGTTCTTTCCACAGTCCGCAGTGCAACAAAATATGATCCCTCGTTTCTTCTGCTCCACATTCACATTTTCCTCTCTCTTCCACATATCTCGCTCCCTTCATTCTCCCATGTCCCATTCTTATCGAAAACAAAAACCTACTCTCCCACCTTCTCCCCCAAGGTCCTCTTTCTTCTTTTCCCCCTGTTCCCCAATATTCTGCTTCCTTTCTCTCCCATACCCAATATTCTTTCTACGTTCTCCTCTCTCCTTCTGTTCTTCTCTGCTCCTACTTCCCCCAATTTAACACATACTCCCTCTCTTCCTCTTCTTCCTCAAAACACCCCTCCTGTGCCCACTCATCCACCACCTTATTTTTCTCCAACCCCACATGTCTCGTTACCCATTCCGATTTTATTTCCCATCCCTTTCCTACCAACTCTTTCTCCATACTGCTAATCTCTCTTTCTATCCTTCTACAATAATCTCTTCCTTTTTTCAAATTCTTCACTACTCCTATATTGTCCAACACTAGAATCACCTTCTTATCCTTTCCCCTTTCCATCTCCTTAATTACTTGCAAACCCTTTCTCACCCCCTCCATTTCTCCTTCTTACACTGTCCACCCATGTCTCAAATTTTCACTCCACTTCTTTCTTCATCTCCCTCCTATCCTTACTCCTCCTCTTACTCCAATCCTTTCTTCATATCCACTCAAACTACTCACTCCCACTACCTAGTTTCTTTCTCTTTCTTCCCTTTCCTTCCTCCATCGTTTTATTCCCTCCTTTTTTCCACTACTTATATTCACCTTCCCTCCTACTTTTTCGACTCTTTCACCTTCTACCTCCTACCTTTCCCCTTCCAACTTATTCTCTTTTAACCCTCTCAATATCTTTCCTATAATTCCCCCTTCATATACTCCTCCTGGTTCCTCCATCTTTCCTTTTACCTCTTCTGCCAATTTCCTATTCTCTTTTCCCCTTGTCAATCTGTATCCCCATCTCATCATTTTTTTGTCCAACTCCCATTCTACCCTTTTCATCCCCATTTCTTCCAACATAGTATCCCCTGGTGTCACTCTAACTACTCCCCAAATCTTCCTCAACCCTCTATTTATCCACACCTGCAAACCTTTTCTTATTTTCACCTGTCCCTCCCCAAATCTCTCCCTCCCATACATCAATGCCTGTAATACTACCATTCTCAATACATTTTACAACACTTCTACTCTTGCTCCTCTTCCTCTATTTCCTAACTACTTCAATATCGTCTACCATCTTTCCTCTCCCAATCTTAATCTATTTCATACATGTTCCCTCCATCCTCCATTATTCTGAAACCACACTCCCAATACCCTCACCACTGATTTCAACCTTATCTTCTCCCCTAAGCATTCTATCCCTTCTTACTACTCATTTCTATCCTTTCCTATCCGCCTTGCTTCCAGTTTCATTGTCTCCCCATCCACCTCCTATTTCTCCAATCCTTGTCTTAATCCTCTTTCCATCTTCCTTATTCTCTCCTCCACCTCTTTTCTATTCCCCCCTCCTATTATAAAGTCCACATTATCTACCACCAAAACCATTTTTATGCCCTCCACTTCCTCCTTTCTCACTTCTTCCATTACTCTCCCCAATATTATCATAAACAAGATTGGACTTAATGGCGATGTCTACACTGTTCCTCCTTTCACTTTGATCCACTCTCTCCCCTTTCTCTTTCCCAATATCACTTTCACCTCCCGCTCTCTCAAAAATGACCTTACTCACTTCCTCTAGTATCTTTCCACACCTAATCCTTCCTGTCTCTTCTCTATTTTTTCTACTCCTACATTTTCAAACCCTTCTTTCACATTGATACACAACAATAACCCCTTTTTTTCTTCCTTTTCCCATTTTCTGTACAATTTTCCCACCGCACCCATGCTGCTCCTTCCTCTTCTTGCCCCAAATTGCTCCTCTCCTATTCCTTCTCTCCCCCATTTTTGCAGCCTCCTTCCCGCTCTCCTTGTCAACATCTTTCCCCACATGGTTAACAAATTTATCAGCCTATCACTCTATGGTTTTCCATAATTCTTCTTTCTTGGTTTTCGCATCCCTACTCCCAGTGCCTTTCTAAACTGTTTCGGCATGTATTCTATCTCCAAACCCCATATCAATACCCCTGTCATCACCTTGCTTCCTTTCTCTTCCTCCCAAATTTCCTTTCATACTTTCCCTCCAATTTCATCCTCTCCTGCCACTTTTCTATTTTCCAGTTTCTTGAGGCATACTTCCAACTCCTTTTGCTCTAATTCCACCGCTTCTGAAAAACCTTATTTGTAACTAGTATGGGTGCTATGTTGGTTTGAGGTTTGGTTTCACCGTATCCTTTGATACTTGTATTGTTTCGTGTGATATCGGTTGATACACAGCTTGTTTTATGATTTGTTTCACAGTGTCATTTGATACTGGTATTGTTTCATGTGCGATTGGATGATAGACACCAAGTTTTGGAACATCGCTTATACCGGAGATAAGCGATGTGCGGTATTTAAAGACCACCAATTTTCGTGATGGAAGCAGTAGACTTTGGCTAACAGTATTTTTGATATACCTGGGTGCATAGTTACATCTTTAATCTCCTATTAAACCGCTTTGAAGCCTTCCTTGGTAAGTAGCGCTTGCTTCTTGTTGATCAAGAAGCCATCTGCCCCTATTGTACCGCTACGTGACTAGGGTCCACCCGAACTGGTTGCATGTTTTTACGCACAGCCAGTAGTTAGAAACCTGCCCGGACCTGGTCTAATCGACCTACGAAGCCTTCAACCGAATCTAGCTGTGGGGAGCGCCAGAACCAGGAAACTTTCTACTCTGCCAACAAGACACCATAGAGTCATTAGAGACTCGAAGTGGGAAGCAGGTCCCATGAGAAGGCCTTACCAAGTGAAGGCAACCTAAGAAACGGAAAGGGCCAAAGAATTACTCCGCAATTGAGGAAGAAGGAAGACAACTAGCTCGAGATTTGGCCAACCAGACCTTTAGCCAATCAAGAGACGAATTAGCGAAGGAAGCAAGCTGCCTCCCTGGGCTCTTCCCCTCCAGCCCCCGTAAAGGGAAAGCACCGGCACAGCCACTAAAGAAAGAAAGCATGGCTGTCCAGATGCCGAAGAAAGAAGACAATGACGAAGAGGAATCAGATCACTCAGCAGCGACAGAACCTTCAGATGAACCACACAGCCACGCTTTAGGAAGCTCGTCAGATAACGGTTCTAGCAGCGAAGAATCCAAACACAATATGTCCCAAGGGGATTCCGTCGCGCGGCCCGGGCCAGAGGCCGGGCAAACAGGACCCACGGTCAAACTCCCACTGCTGCCCACATTCTCGGGCGAAAAAGAAGAACTGAAACTGGTAGTCTTTGATCGATAGGTAACGACCACCTCCCAATACCTCACCCTGCATGGTGTGGATAGGACAAAGGAAGGAAGTGGAGCATACTACCGAAGCTTCTGTACCGGAAAAGCAGAAGAAGCGTATCAGCAAGCAATGAACGACTACGAGAGGAAGGAAAAGATACGCAGAACAACACCAATAATGTACCTAAGGGACAGATTCCAGTCCTCTCGAAACACGGAAGAACTGTATAAGAAGTTCAAGGAAATCCAACCAGTGTGAAGTGGGAGAACAGGAAAAATAACAATGGTCACAACAGATCTCCTAACGTACCATGGACGATTGCCCGCCGGAGCAGTATCTCAATACATGCTGTGACAAAGACTATATGAAGGAATGCATCCCAGACTACGCCAGGAGGTAGAATCCATGCAAGAGAATAGAGACTCCTTTGACAGGATCATCAAACGAGTTGAGAGAAAGGACTCCATCCTGTATGAAACAGAAGTTTACCGAACGCATATACCATAGCAGCGGAGCAGTAAAGGATTGTCATGATGTGTTAGCACATGGAAGGAACAACCAAAACGCAAAGGTTTACAAGATAAGAAAGATAAAAAAAAGAAACGACACAATAAAGGGACATGTTTGGAATGCAGGGAAAAGGGGCACTTTGCAAGGAACTGCTATGCCAAAACGGGAAAAGGAAAAACAGCTAAGCAAGATGCCAGCACAAACTACATGGAAGCAACTGAATATGACGAAGTGAAAATTAACTCAGTGGAAATGGCAAGCATCCAAACGCAACCAGTGCTGACAGTTAGGCCCCGTAAAGCACTAGAAGGAATGATCCACATAGAGGGCCATCCAGCAAAGGTACTATTCGATACAAGAAGAATTGGTTGTGACATTGTCAGCACTACCTTTATCTCTGCCCACGGCATACCCACGGAACCCCTGGCCCAACCAACAACAGCCTACATGGCAATGAAAGGTTCCCACTCTTCAAGCCACAAGGAATATGGGCTAACTATGGGAATCGGGAAAAACAAATAGACAAATCAGTGGATGTTGGTAGGAAACTTGGCAAAATACGACGCACTGATTGTAATGCCGTTCCTGAAAAGACACTATGCTCTTATCAGATGTAGGGACACAGCAGTGGAGTTTTCCAATGACAAACCACGCATGCTATGTAAACCAACCAGTGGGAGTTCCGAGCTGCTGTTACAGACGCAACCTTAACAACACTGTGGGAGGAATAGAAGAATGTATTCCTGGATAATGTCGCTGAAACACTACCCCCCCATTTGTAAAATTAACTATCACATTTGGCAAAAGGATCCAACCAACCTATGAAACCAACCAACATACCCAATCCAAGCAGCATACTAGGAAAAACTCAGGAACCAGATAAATAAGAAATTACGAGGTGGAGTAATCATATGACAGAAAGTCCCTGGAGCGGCACCTGTGTTTGTACAACCAAAGTCAGATGGCCGGATCCACCCGCTAGCAGATTTAAAAATCCAAAGCGACAACACGATCATGGAGAGTCTGTCTATCCCCAACCAATAGCAGATACTAAATTGCGTTGGTTGAGGAAAATTCAGGGGTAAGATTGACATAAGCAATGCATATTTCCAAACATGAGTAGACAAGGACAGCGTGAAGTACAACTCATTCAAAACCCTATTTGAATGGTTTGTTAGCAAAGTAATGCGACAAGGAGACATGAATGCACCAGCGACATTTATGCGAATCATAGAACACCTCCTGAGCAAATTCCTGCATCATTTTGTATGGGTATGCATTGATGATATACTCATATTGTCGGACACCTCAGAGGAGCACAAAAAACACATATGCCAAGTATGTGAGGGGCTCAGAAAGGCAAAATTCTATACAAGCAAAAAGAAGTTGGTACTGTTCACAGATAAACTGGAAGTACTAGAACAGATATTGGATAACGAAGGAATCCATGCCACCCCCAAAAAGATATCGACTATCGCCGGTTGGAAGCCACCTCAAAACAAGAAGGAATTACAACGATTCCTGGAAATAGTGAATTATGTGGCCCAGTTCTTCCCACAGCATGCTACCCTAAAGGCACCATTAACGGATCTAATGGGAAACGCCCAATTTGTATGGACACCCACCCCTCAGAACCCATTCGCTACAATCAAAAAGTGAATTGTCGATCACCAAGTCATGCGGCTAATATATAAACAACACAAGGAACCAATTTGGTTAGTTACAGATGCCTCAGATTTAGGGATAGGAGCATGGATAGGACAGGGGCCCACTTACAAGATGGCTTGACCAGCCGCGTTACACAGCAGAAAATTCACCAATGCACAGACAAATTCTGGAACCAGTGACAAAAAGGCCTTAGCAATAGTGGAAGCACTTAACTGGTTCTACAATATGCTAATAGGAAATTCCTTTACAATAGTTACCAACCACCAGCCCCTGACATACCTACGAACTGCAAAGAACCTGAGTAGAAAGCCAGCCAGATGGCTCAGTGCCTTGGGAAAGTAGGATGCAAAGATTGTCTATACACCAGGAAGCACGGACTATTTAGCTGATGCCCTTGCCTGTATATACGAGTGGGAATCAGACTTGAACCCACTCTATGTCCACAACTATACAAAGACAAGTGAATGACAGCTCAGATAACACAGTCTATGAGTAAGAATCAAATACAAGGGAGTCTGAGCGAAATATCTCTCCTACCTCCCCTCCTTACTCATCTACTAAGTACCCCAATGACGTCCTTGTACCCCCTGTGAGCCCCCACTCAATAGCTGCAGGAAATGATTGAGGTAACCAGTGCATCTTGTCCTGCACACCACCCGAGGACCTTCAACATAGCAAACTGCACTATTCGCACTGTTATATGCACTATTGCCCATATCACCAAGCCGAGATTAAGTTAACAGATAACAATCCTAGGTAGCAACACGAGCCAACTCCTCGACCACCTAGCAAAGGACCAAGTCCCCCAAGCACAGAAATTGACCAAAGCCCTCCGGAGTCCCCAATGATCAATGACTGGGAATAGCAACAAACAATCGGTGGAAGACCAAATAGTGCCGGAGAAGGGCCATCCACCCTCATTCCACCAATGCCTAGGTTCTATGCAATCTCAACACTACTGAACCCCAAGGCCCTGGCAATCCGCATGCCAAGACTAGACAGCCCACCGCTAATTAAACCAGCAGAACAATTAGAAAGCCTTAGCAATGAAATGATAGTTTCAGTTATACTACCAGCAATGAGTGAATATCGGTGGGGACTATATGATGTCTTCGAAGATGACGAGGGTGATGACTAACCTGAAACAACCCTCGGAAGCGAAATAGAAGATGAGCGTGACACCTCACTGACAATCAATGAAATAATTGGGACATTCCGAGCGCACATGATTGCAGCATACTGAAAGCAACCAACATGGAAAAAGGTTAACAAAACCATGCACTCCACAGGAGATGTTGTCCTCCTACAAGGTTGCATATAGAATGCGATAGGCAAAAACCTGATACAGAGAAGACTACCTGTATATTCTGAAAGGTCCCGCGTTTGGAAATACTACACTGCGAGAGTACTTTACAGATGAGATCTACAACAAAGACCATCACGGGGCGGAACGGAACTTGCCGTACGCGACTAAGTACCTATTCTAGCCCAAAATGCACAAGTATTTCAGAGCATGCATAGCGCACTGCCATACCTGCCAAACGGACAAGAAACCCACAAAGTTACCAGAAGGAAAGGTACAGACGATTGTCCTACCAGTGGAAACTTTCGAATCAATAGCCATTGACTTTGCGGGGCTATTCCACAATTCATGGTGATACGTTATGATCCTAGTGGCTATAGATAGGTTCGCAGGATTTACATGGCTCATACCGACAAACAAGGAAGTAACGGCAATAACAACCTGGGAACCACTACGCAATAAAACGTTTATACCGCATGGCTACCCGACAACAATAGCAAGTGATACGGACCCACAGTTTGTGTCACATGTATGGAGACACCAATGTTGATCGCTAGGAATTCAGTACATCAAAGCAGCACCAGGCCACCATGAGACGAATGGACAGGTCGAAAGGAAAATTTGACAACTAAAAACAGCACTTCCAAAGCTAGTCAATGCAAGACAAAAGAATTGGTTCCATACCATACCAGAAACGGCAGCATACCTAAATGCAGGATGGTCCGAAACCCTCAGTATGTTACTATATAAGGCAGTTTTTAGAAAAAACTACCTGCTACTCCACCTAGCGAATTTTGAGAACTGCGCAGTACTGGCCACCGAGGAATTCTTGGACAGACCTCAAGCAATCCGGAACACACCATTTAAAGCTACCAAGTTAGCACGATTCAGGAGTGCACGAATAGCGCCAAAATGATATAGACACTACATACTGATAGGAAAAGGTAACCTGTTGTTGCTTTGTGGAAGCCTTTTCGCAACGAAATTGGGATGAAGCAAGAAATTGCAACTGCACCGGCGAGGAGCATTCTAGACAATAGAATATGACGAACATATGCAAAATGACATGGTGGACATGGACGGCAGAATGTACAGAAACTGAGAAGCGACATTCCATGCATCAACTGACACAACATGCCTTCCTAATGACAATATCCCCTTCCATGGAAGAAGCCACACAAAGCGACCTTCGATCGTGCTTAATGAGAAAGCGGAGTAGGAAGTGGAAACCATACGAGATCACAGAAGACTGTACGATTGCGATCAGTTCCTGGTGAAATCGGTGCGATACCCGGAAATAGAAAATAGCTGGGAACCTCGCGAAGGATCAGAAAATGTGATGGAACTAGACAACGAATAGTGGGAGGACCACAAACCAGAGGATGAGGTACCCCCTACAATAAACCATGTGATGTTGGCATGAAGCCCAACACTACCAGAAATCCAACACCTCCACCCAGACACGGATCAAGGAATACAAGACGGGTTTTGGGCAGCCCACTTTGAAAATGAATTTGAAAGTAGTGAAGATGAGAATCGAGTCATGGAAGATGAGGCGGCATAGCTAGCATGGCTAGCCATGGTTGAGTATGGAGAATAGCAAACGAAGAAAACACATACCATCCAGCAGCCTTACTATGTCAAACTATAAGCAAGTGCCTTGGAGACTAGACCATCAGCCAATAGCACTGTTGGTGAACCGTGATGTTATCACTAGACGATATCTTACATATCAATTGTTTATCCATATTTGGGACAAAAGCCTTGAAGGAACAACTGAATCAACAGGACGGATGTGGGGAGAAACACTAAGAGATGCTTTCAGTTTCGGTAGTGGTTGCTACCTAAGTACAGAAAAATGTAATATGTGTGTAGAAGCAGAAGAAACCAAAATTAAAATACCATGTCCTTCCCCTGAACACTTAAGCGAGGCGATTAGCAAGGATTAGAGACTAAACCCTCCTCTGAACACCTAAGCGAGACCAACACCACAACATAAATACCACCCACCTAACCGCAAACACAGGAATGAAAGAATTTCTGCAATACCACAACTGAAAAAACCTTTTTTCGAAAAACACATTACTCTTACAAACCTTTATCCTTTATGAAGCTAAGAAATGTCGACCTACGATGAAATAAGCAGCAAGGGACAACACAACATCGTCGGAGAACTACCGCACCATCGAAGGATTCTATTCGAGGTAAACTGGCAGATATTTAATGTCGATTACTGCTACAATTGGGGACGAATCAATATCAAAACAGAGAATTTGGAAAACCAAACGGTCCGGAACTGGACCGATCTACCACACTACTAGGAATCAGGTTGCTTTGTACGTGAAGCACCCTGTCAAGAGTGTTTGGAGAAATGGCGGGAAGAGGCAAAATGGATGTCGTAGGATAACATGAGATTGTTGCAGGATAGCGATGATGGTGAGGATAGGTCCTATGGGGACTTTCAGGAGAATAGCGGGTTTACCGACTATTAGAATTTCATTAGGTTATTCTATTGCGTGAAATTGTTATTTTATTTTTGGGGTGTAACCAGTACAAGTACGAGGTTAGTTTTATGTTTGGTTTCACGGTATCGTTTGATACTTGAATTGTTTCGTATGCCATCGGTTGTGTAACGGGGGCACCCCTAGGAAGATGGATCCCAAGGTTGCGACCGCACCAAACAACTTCAAACTTATCGCCAAAAGTTCACACAGATGTAAGAGTAAAGTAGACGGTAAAACTTAATATCGTTAAGCCTGACGCTTCACTCAATTAAGGTCTCGAGAGGATTGATTGTTGGAGTAGGAGAGTTCTCGCATAGACTTTCAGGTAGTTTTATCTTATGCCAGAAACTCCCCCATCAGTTTACTCCAACTATTCGAGCACACCCTTCTCCGCTAAGGGCGGTCCGACACGTCTCCTGACACCCCCTTCGGGCATGTATGTGTCGACCCGCTCTAGTCGGCGTTCACCATATGTGCATATCGTTTCTGCGGCGCATTTCCATTCTGCCCGCCGGAGTGAAAACCTCTGCGCATCGGGGACTTGCCAGTGGCTAACTGTCAAGACCCCTTGCTGAACTAGACTATCTATGACACCCTTCCCATGCGCGTTGATTTCTTCTTGACGCCGGAAGCTACCGTGAGCGGTTTATCTATCTACTATTTACGAGTCTCGGGCTTCCGGTGTCTTCCGCAGGGTACGGTGGTCCAGGAGTGATCCAATGGGCGCTACCCACGACCACTACCTCGGATACACCTTACCTGCGGTAGGAATCATGCTTTTAGTGTCTCTGCACTTCCCTCTCAGAGCCTATGGCGTTGGGGACATCCTTGGGCGTGGTGGGTGCAAAACGTTCCCAGTCGTCGCGGCACCACCCGGGACTACCTTCGGGACCCCCACGGTTAACTCCCGTTAACTCCGTCAGTTTTGGTCCGTTTTACTCCGAACAACTTGGAGGAGGTACTCCACCTTCCACCCTATGCCCCCTTATATATCCTGCGAACAGCTTACGGTCGACCGGACGGCAGCAACGTATACGGTGTTGCAAGCAGGTCTCCAAAGATCCTCCTTTGCTAGACTGCACACAACTACGCAACCGTTTGCCCATGACGTCCGGGCCTCAAGGCGGGGCCGGAGGGGCATGATAGGAATAATGTCTTCAATTTACAGCTTCTTCGTAGCTGCGTAGCTCGCCCAATAGCATCTCCCGGAACCCCAGATTCCAGTATTATGTATGGTTTCGTGTGACAAACATTCCAGTCATTTTTCCCAAACTCCCCGAGGGACTTCGTATTGGGAGGTAGGGTAACTCAGGCCCTTGAACAGGGTAATCCAAGCCTCAAGGCAGGGTAACCCTGTTCTGAGGGTAGGGTAATCTTGTCCGGTGGACAAGTGGATTTTCTCCTGTTACCCTGTCTATCCCACTTCCGGGGATAGACACACTCGGCCTTTCTCTAGTTACCCAGCCTAGCTGTGTATTGGCCCTTCATAGGTCCCTAAGTACGCTGACACCAACCTTGGGCGTAGCCATGTACCTAAATACTTGTGTCCACTAAGTCTGCTCATCTCGGAGCCCGGGCCATCGGGTCTCCGTAGGTCAAGTACTCACTTGCCTGCCGGTTCCTACCAGTTCGCCTCCGAGCTACCTGTATGGGTGTAGGTTCCGGCTGCCATAGCTCACGTATGCTGGGTCGTTACAGGTTGATACACATATTGTTTTATGATTGATTTCATAGTATCTTTTGATACTGGTCTTGTTTTATGTGCTATCAGTTGATACAGACAAAGTTTTGGAATATCTGTAACTGGTACGGGTGCTAGGTTGGTTTATGTTTCGTTTCACGGTATCGTTTGATACTTGTATTGTTTCGTATACTATCGGTTGATATACAAATTGTTTGATGTTTGGTTTCATGGTATCGTTTGATACTCGTATTGTTTCGTCTGATATCGGTTGATACCCACAATGTTTTGGAATATCGCTCATACTGGAGATAAGTGGTATGTGGTATTTAGAGACCACTAATTCCCGCAGTGGAAACAGCAGACTTCGACGCACAGTATTCTTAATATACTTGGTTGCACGGTTACTTCTTTGATCTCCTATTACACCCCGTTCGAAGACTCCTTTAGTAAGCAGACCTCACTTCTTGTTGATCAAGATGCCATCTGCTCCTATCGTACTACTGCATGATCAGGGCCTGGCCCGAACACGTTACAATATCACTCATACTGGAGATAAGTGATATGCTGTATTTAAAGACCCCTGATTTCCACAATGGACATAGCAGACTTCGACTGACTGTATTCTGAATATACTTGGTTGAACGGTTACTTCTTTAATCTCCTATTAAACTCCTTTGAAGCCTCCCTTAGTAAGCAGTCCTCGCTTCTTGTTGATCTAGAAGCCATCTGCTCCCAATGTACCATTATGTGACTAGGGTTTGCCCGAACACGTTACATTCTTGCTCCCGTTCTCTTTCCTCTCTCTTCTCTAAACACCTTCCTATTTCTCTTCCCTTTTCCTCCTCTCCTTCCATTCACTTTTCCTCTTCCCCCCAAATCCTCCACAAATTTTCTACAAAGTCCCTGTCTACCTTTATCCACTTAAAACTATCATTCACTCCTATTTCTCCTCAAAACCTTTCCCAACGATCCCCTTTCACCATCTTTAGCTTTCTTCCCAATTTTCTTTTTCCTTTCCTTACCTCCTCCTCTCTTTCCTTTCCCCCCTTCATTTTCCATTCCTTCACCCTCTTCTTTCCTCTTCTTTATTTCTTCTCTATCTCTTCATTCCACCATTTCTTATTTTTCCATTTCCACTTTCTCCTCTCCCTTCGTTCTTCAATCTTCTCTTCAATTTCTCCTTCCACCTCCTCAATCAACTTCTCTAATCCCTCCCTATTCCTCCATTTCTCCAAACTCTTTTTCCCATTTCTTCCACTTTTCTATTTTCTTCAATTCTGTCTTAATCCTTTCCCAATCCACTTATCCTTTTCTTTCTTCGGTCTCCTCCACCCTCTACCTGCATACCATTACTTCCATCTCTATCGGCCTGTGATCCAACCCTATTATCTCCTCCCTTACCCTTCCCTCCACCTCCAACGCTCCTCCCCATACTCCTATATCTAGCATGTTGCTTTGTCCTCCCTCTTGTGGATTCATTCCCCTTATTTCCCCTCGCAGTAGACCCAGCCTGTATCCCGTTCCATCTATCTATTCTACTACTTTTTTTCCCACATAATTCTTCTTTACTCCATCTCCTCCCCATCTTTCATGTATTGCATTTGCATCTCCCATCACCATCACATTGCCCTATCTTCCTACCCATTAGTATCTTCCATGTTTTCCCGCCCCCACATACACGTTCCATATCTCCCATCTTCTTGTGCCTCTCAATTCTAACTCAATTTCAACCTTATCCTGTCTCTTCTCTAAAATCATACCCTTCCCTTCCCATTTCCTACTCAAATATGTTGCCAGCATACCTCCCTTCTCTTTTTTGATTCCTCCCACTATTCCTGCAATCGTTTCATATCCCTTCAACCTATACACTCCCTCTTTTCCTATTATCGCCACTTCCTGTACCAAAATCGCATCCATCTCTTTGCACTTCGTTCTCAACAAAAACAACCCATATCTTGCTCTACTATCATTTCCCCAAACAACCCTCACCCCCTCCCCTCTTCCTTCTCCTTTTGCCATTAATCCAAACTCCTTAATCTTGTCATTTCTGCCTTCACCACTAGGCAGTTACTCTCCCTTGCTTTCCTCACTATGTGTGGTGCCTTGCACATCGCACATCTCCTGCAATGTACACCTGCCACACTCTGTGTCTTGTACCTGTCACACTTATGTTGCACACTCATGTGTCCCCTTATCCTACAAATTCCACAAACTCTCTCTTTTTTCCCACAATTCCACCAGTTATGTCCTACCACTTCACATTTTGTACACTATTGTATCTCTCTCCGATCCACGAATCTCTTCACTTCTGTCTTTCTTCCTTGCCATGTTATTCGCTTTTTCAACATTCCCTATCTTTCGCGTTCCTGTGCCACATGAAATACCACTCCCACTATCCTTATTCCCATACCCCTCGCTTTCCCCAGTATACATAGCCATGTAACCTCCTTCATCATCTTCATGTCATCCTCCCTCTCTATCCCCTTTCTTACCTCCTTCAACTTACCTCCCCACTCATACACATCCATTTCCAGTAATACCAAACCCGCCTATTGGTCCACCCCCTTTGTTTCCTTCATCTTCCCTCACATGATCCTCTGCCATCTCTCCATTCCCACCTCCTCTAGCTTCCTCAAATCCTTCTTCTCCTGCACTATAATCTTCAACCCCAATCCTCCTTTTTCTATCTTCTCAATCATTCTCTCTTCCAATTCTAATTCCTCTTCCAATCCTCTTTCCCACATTCTCCCTCCATATCCTTCCGTGAATCTATTACCACTTCAAAACAATTTTCCATTCTCTTGTCACTTTCCATTCTCATTGCCTTTTCCCTTTCCCTCTCCCTCTTCTTGCACTCCTTCCTTATTCTTCTTTCCTCCTTGCCTTCTTCCACTCCTTTCTTCAATACTTCCCCATATGTTCTTCCCCCTTCCACCACTACTTACTTATCCAATCCTTTTCCCATCTCTTTTCCTGTTCCCTTTACCAATTCTTCCAAACCCCCCGAACCTCCAGTCCTGCTCCGAACTTCTAAATCCAACTTATATACCCTTGATTCTACTTCCCCTATTCCAAACATGTTCTTTATCTTTTCCACTGTTTTCCTCCAGTTCTCAAAATCCTTCCTAATATTATATGCCTGTCCTGCTCTGAAACCTCCTTTAATTCCTCTTTTCTCTATTTCCGCCTTCTTCTTCTTTCTCTCCTCTCTTTCCTTTCCATACTTTTCCTTCTCATCTCTCCTCTTCCATGCCTCCATCCCCCAGCATTCCTCTTTCAGAACCTCCTTCTCCCTCTTCTGCCTTTTTCCCTCCCCTCCTGCATGCTTGCTATCCCCTATTCCTGTATTTTCTGTCTTTTTTCCCCCTCCTAGTTCCCTTGCTTCATCCTTTTTTTTTTCCTCCACCAATCTTCTTTCTTGTATTTCCCACAACTCCTTTTTCCTCCAATCCCTTTCCTCCCCCCACCCTTTTTTCCCACTCCTCCAAACCCACTTCCTTCTCCCCCACCATCTTCATTTTTATTTTCCTCCAATCCCCTTTCGCCATCTTTTCCTCTTTCCCTTCTATCTTCCTTTTTTCCGGGTCTTTCCCTCTCCCCCCACTTTGACCTTCTCTCTGTCAACATTGTCCCAGGAAGCTCCTACCCTGCAGACTTCTCCCCGCCGTTGACATGTTCCATGCAGGTCCTCTTATTGGTTTTTCACGTTATCGTGATCAATTTTTGTTGTTGCTATTTCAATCATCTGAAAAATAGCGGTCTTCGTGCTTGTGTTTGGGTACTTGTTGCCTGTAACAAGTATCATGGATAATCTCTTACCCCCGTCCCATGTTGCTCATTCATCCTTGTATCTCACTCCTCTCCACCCCTCCCCCCTGTCCGTCCCTCCCCTGGCTCAGCATTATCCACTCGGCCGCAATAGGCAAACAACACACATACTTTTATACCATACTGATATCTAATCTACCCCACTAAACGCCAATTGTTCGTCTCGCCCTGTAAAGCGATTGGTTCCGGGTCTAGACGAGGAGGCATATGGGGGTGCTCACCAACCTGCAGATCAGTGGAGGTCCCCATCGCGGGATTCACTTCGTCTACTTTGTCCCTTCTCCACTTTGCTGCAGGATTGAATATTAGAGTCACGTAGGTTGTCGAATACGCCCAATTGCTGATAAAGGTGAGTCTTAAAGATGAGTGATAATAGAGTGTGACAAGGGCATTGTTCGGTGTGTGATTATTGATATCCTTCCGTTCCCTTGTTCGCCAGTTCTGTGACTATCCAGCAGCCTGAGAGGAGAAGGATTAAAGAATGGGGGATGAAAGGAAGCTGCACTGCGGATTTAATAATAATACTAGTTGTTACTGGTGTTGTGTGCTGCTTGGGAGAATCCTGCGGGTAATAGGTTCTCTGTTATCGTCTTGCACAGTCACACCTAACCTGGCTTCAGGGAAGGGAGTAATATAGCTGGACTTTAACATTGTATTTTGTGAGTTTGGAGGTTAATGTTGGATGGAGTAATGTTAGGAGGGATAATGGATGTATGCTATTTTGAGTAGGGGGGGTGATGTTGGTTTTGGAATTGTTTGGCGTGTGCTGTGGCCAAGTGGATCGCTTTCTTAGTAGGATGTCCTGCCGAACAGGTGAAAATTGGCTCGTCCCAGTTGGCAAGTAACATAATAATATAATCCCTAAATCGACTTTGATCGTAGTCTGGCCCTGGGTGTTCCGTGTGTACTTGGCCAATTGATGCTCCGTGCCGATAACTCGCCTCTCACCCTCCATCCCTTTTTACTGCACTTTCGCCTGTCCTTTTACAGTCAGTACATCTTCTACCTATGTTTCATTACTGCCACTTCTCTCACGTGTCATTTCACCGTCATACAGCTCTCACCTCGACCGTATACTTGTATCGGTGTATCACACATCCCCTTTCTAATCTGCCATCGTACTGCACGGACGATGTGACGGCGTTGGAAATGATTGAGCCTCGTTTCGTTTGTGCACTATTTATTTCGAGGTCGGCGCCCCAGTAAGTAGTGAACGAGTGGGCGTGCATGAGGAATATGCAGCTCTAACCCCCTTTTTTTTTCTTTTTTCTTTTTTCTTTTTTAACTCATATGGATATTTGATTATGGCTCAAACCTGTACATGCAGCTCGCGCTATGGCATACAAAAGCCTTAATTCCAAAAACGTCCTCCACGCCGCAGGGGAAAAATCGCCCCAAGTCCCTCTGGTCTG
>PYWC01000008.1:1234643-1263435 GCA_003182015.1 Tuber magnatum | reverse complement strand
GGTGCGAGACCCGTAATTGTGACGATAGTTCTCTGGTGTTGAGTCGTTCCCGATTAGGAAATCTTTTTCAATGACCAGAGTTGTAACGGAGACGGAGCGTGCAGCTCTAACCCCCTGGGGCTATACCTCTATGAAGTGGGCTGGCCTAGGGCTAGCACTGGACACAAGGAAGAGATACAATATGGGGGCGATTTCAAATTTCAAAGGCCTTGGTTGAATATTCGGCTCTTCAAGGCAACGACAGGGAATTCGCGGGAATGATAGATGATGGAAGGAATCCTACCCCCTTAGCCGTGAATCTCTCTTACGGGGTAAATCCTTGCCGGGTAGCTAGTTAAGTTAACTTGCTGGGGGTATAAATGGGTATGATATCTCCTTAGAGAGTTCGGGAATTTGGGTTATGCAACCTGTTGCTGTAACCCTTGGACCCGATTAATATATATCGGGAAAGGGGTATAGGGGGGTGGCCACAACTGTCCACACTCAGAGTTAGGTAGATATAGAATCTGCTGCATTAATGCTCGGTCCCAACAAAGATGCAACCAGGATATTTGCAAACGTGCCTCTATTTTTTTTCCCCCACGGATTGGAACACTTCGGGGGAGGGGGGGAATCAACTCCTGATGAGAGGACGGTTTAGACACGATGAGGGAATGCCCTAGCGTGCCGTGCGGGATTGGCGAGGCGGGGCACGAGGGGATACTGGTATCATATCATACACGTGGGTTTCCAGGCCTTCCATGGACGGGTGCGGTCGGGCAAAGCTTCTCCGTCAGGCCTCGGATACGTTGCTGGATGTCGAGTGATAGGCCGGTGACTCAAGTGATAATTCTGATTTGGTATACTATCTCCCTATGAGTAAAAAATGATTGCTTCTCACGCCAACTTTAGCTAAGGGAACGTCGGTAACATTTATCCCGCAATACTATGGTCTAAACAATTTTCAGTCCGCTTCTCGATAGGCGGAAGGAAGCAAATGAAAGGGAAAAAGGCAAAAAGAAAAGAAAGCCTGCGTTTCTCAAGATTCAGCGGGGGGCGAAAACACGCTAACATTGGGATAGCAAAAACTGGATGCGAATGTATTTTTGCCCCCCGCTGTAACTTATAACCCCGGCAACTCCATTGATTGCCTTGATGTGTTTAAACAACCCTCTCCCGACTGCAGAGCCTTTTCTACCATGACGGTACGATCAGTGTCCAGGACTCATCTTCCTCCATTCTGGGCTCGGGGATCTTGGGTATTTTGATAAAGCAAGTCTCTATCATGGGGCTGGGCGGTAGTGGTAGAGCGATATCCTCCTTTTCATCCAGTTTAACCCAATCAGGATCCTCCTCCGGCAACTCCTGGTAGACGCTGCTCTGGCCGCATTCGCTTCTCGGACTGGCTGGGTCGTCGTCGCAGGGATCCTGGCTAAGTTAGAAGAATCATGGCGTATTGCGTGAGGTGAAGGTTGGAAGTAACTTACCAGGTGCTCCATACCTTCGAGCATGGCTGAGCTCTTCTCATCATAGATGGGTCTCTGGGGCTCGATGCGCTGATTTGGGCGTCTGGGGGGCTCCTGCCGGAAAATTACGCTGGGTGTTCTGTCCTCGTGGTGCTCACATATCTTCCACCAGGGCACCTTCTCAGACGACTTAATATCCCTCGAGTTTCCCGCTTGAAAGGAATCGTCCACTTCTCTCTCTTCACGATCCGAGTGGCGTGTACTCTTCCGCCATGGACCGGGTCGCCACGCCTGCCAATACTCCTCATCCCACATTCCATACGTCTGTGCGACACCCCTCATCATCCAAAACTCCTCCTCCTCCTCCTCATACCTCTCCAAATCCTCCAACAGCGCCCCGTCCAGCAGCCTCTCTTGAAACCTTCGCTCTATCAACAGCATTGCCGCATCGTTCACTAATCTGTCGTACGCCTCGTGCTGGTCAAAGGGCACTCTCCACTGACTTTCGTACAAGTCATAGAACTGCACCGTGTCGAACCTCCAGCCCTCGAATTCAGACCTTTCAAAATCTTCCAGCATACGCTCAACTCGGGGATCGGTTGGGCGGAAATCATAGTCTAGGCCTCTGTATTGAGCGGATTCTCCGATTAACCGGCCTAGGATGAAGCTTTCTTCCGACATGCCCCGAGTTGCTGTTATGTTGTTGATGACGTCGGTGAAACCTGTGCAAGCTTCTTCACGGGTGATGGGGAAGGGGGGTGAAGTCTGTTGCCGGTGGCGTGGAGATGTGAGTTTTGTGAGGAGACGGGGCGTTGGGCGTGTTAATAACAAGTCTGCTCAGAAAGCTTAGCCGTCGGCTAGCTTAAAGGGGAAATCAGACGGAATCATACCTGTTGACTAACCGAAGCACGGCACAGAAGCGGTATATCCTCTGGATAAGAGGGGGTCTCGGAGGAATCGAAGCTGCCTTTTTTTATGGGGTGGGAAACTAAGAGCTTAGCGCCTACAAGGTAAGTTGAAATAAAGCTTCACGAGGCAAGGGCGCTCTCCTGTAAATAACTCGTCAGGGTAATCGAAAGGCTAGGTGCGGGAAAAAAATATCTACTGGATACAGCTCAAGAACGTAACACAGCAGATACCTTGCGCATTGAACAGTTCATTGGCTCCAGACCCTGCACTCGGCTCACCACATATTCGGCTTAAAAAGGGTATGGTAGCAAGTTTTTGCTGTTCCCGTTTTGTTCGAGTCAGGAGCGGTTAGGCCCACTATCGTATTTTTACTATTGGTGATGGGGGGGGTGTATGGGGGCGGTGGGGTGCAGTACTCGAGTAGTGCTGGTGTTGTTGCCCGGGTCTGCCTACTTGTGTTACGCGGGTTCGATACTGCACCACGGTATGATACTGCACCGTATCATACTCGAGTACAAGCATCCTAACCCTGCCATGTTTGGTTATTACCACATTTTAGGGTACGGCGGTTCGGTATGGCGGAAGGTTACTCACGCTCTGTAACTTAGCTTATAGCCATAATCTGTTTATTAGGGGATTCTTAATCGGGTTGGGCTCTGTGGGGCTACGAAAATCAAGGCTCCTGCCGTGTAAGTACGAGTACTTTCTGGCTCCAAGGGGGGGGTGTAACTGAGATTTTCCGCCATACCTGGCAATGCGATATAACAGCGGCAACGTGTTTCGAGCACTGTACAGTACTCGTACCGTATTGTGCCAGTAACACTGTAAACCGCCAAACCTTGTAAAGGGCCACATTAAGCGGTGACCCCGAAAGACCGCGGAACGTGAACGATTCGAGACTTTACCTGCGTATAAAGTGTGAATACCATCCCAAAAGTTTTCGTTGGACACTTATTTTTTTTTCCGCCGAATTTGCCCAAAAATGGGCGTTTTCAAAATATCAACTCCAAACATTACCTTGTTTAAAGAAATGGAATTTTGTCACCGGCTAGAAAACCTCTTTGGAATCATTCACCTAGAAGTACGGCTAACAAAAAAAGAAGGAATCGCGCTAAAGTTATCATTTAAAATTGCAGAAGCTGGTTCAGAGTGATCCTGGAGTTTTTATAGCTCCATACAAAAAGGTACATGGCAACCGAATACCTATTTAACCCTCGTTTTCTCCACGGCTTTATAGTTTCTCTAGACTCTGAAGTGTTTTTCGTACCATCTACGGGATTGGTAATGCTCTCTAGGGTTTTGGTGGGTTTTCATAGGGATCGGTGTTCTCAGATCAGGGGCTGATAATCATTCTTTTCGTGAAAAAGGGCATCTAGCCAATACTTTTCATCTGGTGTCATACTTTAGATCATGAATGCTATGGCTGAGACTTTTTTCACCCGTTTCCGCAGATTTTCCTCTTGTTCGGGTCCGAACTGGGGAAAAAATAGGTATAGCAAGAAAGAGTTTTCTGTTCAAAAAGCTGTAATTTCAGGTCCCAGGTCTAAGTTACCATCTATACAGTATACTGTTCGGATGGTCGCCTAAATGTGGAAGCCATTTCCACGAATTGTTCTGCAAGTTCAAGCTTCAGGGTTCTTCAAGTGAGATTTTAGTTTCATGACCACAAAACACAAGTGTCCTTTTGACAGAGTGCTGATTGATTTTAAAATCTTAGAGGTATCTGGTCCCTCGATCTAGGCTCTCGCCGACCTATTGGCTTCTGGTTTGAAATATCAGGATTATAGGTTTACTCAAATCAATTGTTTTTCGTGGGGCTAATCGTTCACCCTTGTAGTGATTTTTGGTCTCGGTAGGTGAAGCGCGTTGCGCACCCGGCTACTAATTCTGCTATCGAAATTTCCAAATTTTGCGCTGTGCTCTGCTCGAGTACAGTACTTGTAACTTGACCGATAAGATCTCTGTTAAGAATTTGAGCGCGGACACCACCTTGAGGGTGCTGAGCGTTTTACGGCATTTGAAAGCTTTGGGAATGTTCGGATTGTGTCATTGGGGGCCATTGTTCTGGGCTTGGATGGGGAAGTGAAGGGTACCGGATACCTCCACCTAAAAGGGAGCGTTGGAGGACCGTATTCAGGGGGTAGGCGAAGCCATCCCGAGGTCACATATTCAGATAAATCAACATTCAAGAGGGCCCTAATCCCTCTTTAGCACTTTTTCGATCTCGTGATTAGCTATGCATTGCCTTTCACCCAGAACGGACAAATCGTCTAGCAATATACCTATAGCGTAGTGAGGTAGGGTTCACGGCTCTGATGCCTAAAAATCTACTCCATTACAATTTCATAATTCTAACAAATATGTGCCAAGATATGTATACATTACATCTGAACCACCGTCTAGGGCGCACCGCTTTCTCCCCAAATTGTATAATGTCAGAACGGAAACCAAGAAACCCATGGTCTATACAAGCGCTGCGAGGAGTTCAATGGATGTAGGCACAATATCGGAGATTGGCGAAGATGGTTCCTGGGATGAAGGCTAGTAGACGCGTTAGAAAAAGCACAAGCGCGTTCCCACTGGAAGTATGGGACTTGTTTATGGAGGCGGGTTGGGTGTGTACCGGTTCAACGTCTGCCGTTGGACTGGGGCTGATGTGATTGTCTTATGTAGTTATGCCGAGGAATGGGGAGGGAGGATAGACTTTTTTCGTTCCTCAACTACCTTCCGGGAGCCGTATCCAACTCGCATACTTTCTGTGGGGCAGGCTTTTTTTCTGCCAGTTCGACAACACCCTGCAAGAATATATTAGTGGGGGGTAGCAAAACATACACCGACAGGCAACCCCATCGCCGCGGGTATTCTGTTCGCCGGGTACTAAAGCACGAGTGAGATTTGATGACCCCAATACCCAACTCAAGGGAGATTTTACGGGGTCGCTCCTGTTAAACAGTAGGGATATGTGGTAAGGGTCCCTTTTGATGACCTAGATTTTTTTCAGGTTGTAGGGTGTGGGCGAATTGTAGATTAAGGGAGCACCTTTGCACAGGGAAAAGTGTTGCCGATCTGGCTTGTGTTTTTTAATGACTTGGGAGTGAGGAGCGAGCCAAGAGTGACTAACAGGTGTGGTATATGATAGGGGCTAAGTATATCCTCTAGATTAGTAGTTTCAGCTGGTGGAAGGTTACTAAAAGTTGATCTCATACCCGTCTAGGTGGGGTCGGTCATCAATACTTCTGAGAATAAACGGCTGACTATTTGTTACAACATTAGGAGCGGGGGGTGCGCCTTAGTATTTAGGTTAGCTGTGGTGCAGATCAAACATGGCTCCCCTATTTGGACTGAAACAACTATTAGTGGGGCGGAGAGCTGGTGGAGTACGATCTTGGTATCAAAAGTCATGTGTAACGTCTTTCCCTGCCATGCGGCTCTTCACCGGGATCCAGCTCGGCGCCAAGCGCACTGTTGATCCCTACCCCGCACATCTTAGTGAGGGGTCTGGAGATCGCTAATCTCAATCAAAAGACTTTAAATTTTCAGCAATACCAGTCCTTAAGGAAAGAAAGAAGAGCGAAGCCGAAGCAAGCCTCCAGAAGGCAATAAATCACTACCACCACAGTGATGAACCCTCCATCCATGCCTCTGCTGAGAAGTATGGGGTTGCCTATTCTACCTTGCGGGGAAGGTTAAAGGGTAGGGTCTCCCGTGAGGTGGACCATCACAAGATGCAGGTTTTGACAGAGTACAAGGAAAACTCTATTGTTCGATCGTGTGAACGCTTAGATGAGTGGGGGCATCCTGCCCGGATGGCACTTGTGAAGAGTATGGCTGAGGCGATTGTTGCTCGGCGGATAAAGGACTACACCTTGGGGAAAAATTAGATAATGTGCTTTCTGAATCAGCACCCCAACTTGGCCAGCAAGCTAAGTACACGCCTTGATTAACAGAGGGCTTTGGCGAATGATCCTGTAGTCTTTAAAGACTATTTTAAGAAGGTATAATGAGCTAAGCTATTGGATGTATTGGTAACTATTAATTGTGTATCTAGCTCCAAAATCTAATTAAACTTTAGAACATGTTGCAATCTGATACTCACAACATGGATGAAAAGGGTTTCATGATAGGGGGTGGCTTCATGTTTTAAAGTCATCTGTAAAAAGGGTCCTCATTCCATCAAAAAAATGCAGGATGGCTCAAGGGAGTGGGACAGTAGTTGAAGCAGTATCGGGGGATGGCCGTGTATTATGTCCAATGATAATTAATAAAGGAAAGGCGCACTATATGGGATGGTATGCTAAGTTAAAAAAAGGCGATTTGGCCATCTTTGGTGTATCGGAGAAAGGGTGGAGCAATGAGAAGCTGGGGTTACAGTGGCTGAGGGAAATATTTGATATTGAAACAAGGGTGAGGTAAGTTTTTCGTATTAAATGCCTAGTACAAGTAGGTCTACTTATCATATCTATTCTAACTAGTAAATAGGGCAGGCAATAAGTACCGGCTACTAATACTAGATGGCAACAACTCTCACTTTAATTGGGAGTTTTTTGATTTCTGTTTAAATACAAAAATTATTTCTTTGTACTTGCCGGCCCACTCTACCCATTTGCTTCAACCCCTAGATATGGGCCTTTTTAGTCCCTTACAATGCTACTATAGCAACGGCTTGAACGAGTTTATTCAGAAGGGGCATGCCGGGATGAATAAAGAAGAGTTTTTACCATTAGTCTTTCCCCAAGAGGCCTATCAAAGGAAATTAATCTAATAAAAAAAAACAGAATTCTAATGCCGGCCCGAGGGCTTACATTCACACAAAAGAATATCCTTAGTGCCTGGGAGGCAGTGGGAATTTTCCCCTTCAACCCGTATCGTGTATGGAGACAACCAAACTGGAATGAACAGAATGTCTCAACTTCTGAGACATCTGGTATCCATATACCAAAGACACCCAGCGCAGTAAGTCGTACTACCAGAACTGCGATATCACTGGTAACGCACAATACCTCCTCCCCCAACCAGCTTAAGGCATTATTGTCTGATCTTTCAGAAGGTTTTCAGCAGACAATTGTGGACAAAGGTGTGGAGGAGGAAGCATATCGCCAATACTGGCAATTGGTAGGGCAGGAGAAGAAGGCAAAGACATCTGACTATCGTAAACTAACTCAGGCAACTGTTGTGACTTCAGAAACAGTCATTGAATTGTGGGAACAGCAGGAAAGGATTGACGCCATCAAAGCAGTCCGAAAAGTGAAAAAAGCGTCATCCCAACCTGGTCCATCTCAAAGTGCACAAATGTGGACCAGGAGCCCCAATGTTTCAACCCCACACTTGAACTCACTAACATTGATTCCCACCTCCCTCCTGTTACCTTTATTCGATGAAGCTGAGGACCTATAGGAGGAGATGGAAGCATTGGATGTTGGTGGAGATGGTCTAGAGGCCAGGGGATCTCGGGGGGGTCGAGGAAGCAATCCAGCTGAGACGCAAAGGCTAATGATGGCTGAGAGTTTTCAATTCCATAAATTGGAGTTTACCTATTGTTTTATTTCATTTATGGTAATGGTTTACTGTTCTTGGGAAGTATATAATATTGAAGTTTATTCACTGGTTGCTCGGGAGAGGTGCTAAGACCCGCTGATGAAGTGAGACCAATTACGCAATCACGGCTGAGCCGGATCTAGGTAAAGTGCCAGTTTCCTGGGAATGACGTTAGAGTACAATTTTGCACTAAAAATATGTAACTCTGAGGACTTGTAATTCACCCACGAATGTGATATAATTAATCAGGATGGCTTTATGTACTTTACTATCACTTAGATTGTTTCAGTAAAGATTGCGTGATTTTTGTCATCTTTGTAGGTGTGCTGGTAGATAAAGATCTTTTCTATGTGATATTATAATGTATTACCTTTTTCACAAAACTTCTTAAGCACATTCTCTGGTCCTGCAAACACAGTTGCATATGATCCCAGTGCCTATTCCCAGGTAGTTTACCAAGCAACTGCGATAATCAGGTGCTGGAAAATGGTCCTTTGCACTATAAAATTTCATGCTAGGTAATATCTGCCTATCTCAACGGAACTGGTATTGCATAAAGTGCTGATAAGTCCAGCTTCCTTGCAACAAGTAGATTTTTGATAGCAAGCTGTAACAGATTGTAGAATTGCTCAACAAAGGACTTATGTATGGAGGATTATGTATCTGAGAATGTTACTCAATAAGTGTCAAGCTGGATCTATAATATTCCTATTTGTAATATAAGAAGTTAATTGTATATTTAAAACCTAAATTGGGGTTCTCCTTATTGCCTTGCAAGCCAGTTACAGCCCTCCAATAGACATACTCCTATTGAGATTTAGAGTGTTCTTTTTTGTACTTTTTTGTCTAGCTCTACCGTATAGTTTATTATACTTTATTGCATTGTATCTGCATTTGTATACACTGGGTGAACTCACTTTTTGAGCTCTAAAATGAGACAAGTGAGATTACATAATTACTCTCAATATATTTGCAACCTCCAACATGACTATTAGATAATACCTTGAGAACTGCCACCACAACTGGCAATCCTAGCTAGACAACTGCAAGTAATAATCAATATCAAAAAAAGTAAAATTTTATTCAAATAATATGTGTTATTCAATGATTGATTGAGATTTTTACATCAGAAATATTGTTTTTCATAGGTGTACAACATAGCTGGAGGTTATTTAACTATAGTCATTATTCTCCTAATAGAGTATTTTGTTGTTCTAATAGGTATAATAATGTTTGAGAAAAATAGTTGTGGTTTTAAAGTCTCTGTAAACTCTGAGGCTAGAAACTGTCTAAATAGGTACTATTTCATAAGCTGACATATGAATTCTAGGCAATTAAGCTGAATTTATCAAATTCTTCAGCAGATATGACTCTAGAGTGAAAGATTTCTAAGTTTATTGATTTACGTGAGTAGCAAAATGTTGATCCCTAGATTCTTGTATAGTTGAATATATAATTGAGTTAGAATTCATAATAAGGTTAATACAGTGATCTTGATTTGTGCATAATATTTTTTTCACCTCTTTACCTAGTATTTGCTATGTGTGGCAACCTGAAGGAGGTATAGTGAGCAGCCTATAATAAATCAAATCTAAGAACTATACATTTCAACCACTGGTTGATACGCATTCATATGGGAAAGAAATTAGGCACAAATAAAAACAAATAATAGAAAATAAAAAAGTGTTGAAATAGAGAGGTAGGCCAACTGAAATAGTTAGGCAGAGTAAGAGTCAAAGGTGGCACGGTGCAGGTAGAAGCGGCGTAATTCTTGAACATACAACATTGTTGGTTGCATATTTCACCTTGCTGCAGCATGGGAAACCGCATCAAAATAGTGTAAAAAAATAAAGGTGGGCAACCTGACTTTGCTGTGTCAACCCCCATCCGGATTCCTGCCAAATTGTATGTTCAGGCAGCCTAGAAGGCAGGAGCAAATACTTTGATACTTACACTATTGTGGATCTCTTGCTATAGAACTGCTCGTTTAGCAGGAATTGAGAATTCAATTTAGGTACCTGGGATTTATATGGTAGCTTAGGTCAAAAGGTATCATACTTGCTTGGAAAAATTCCCAGACTGGAAGCCCACACAAGCTCCAGATCTGTAATTATTTTTCTAAAGGACACAAACACGCTTGTTACAATGGACAAATGTTTCACAAAGTGACATATCACAGCAATTAAATAACTTTTGTTATAAGCCTATGGGAAGCACGATCATTGGTGTAATATACACAATCAGACATGTTGCGGGGTAGTGGGTAAGATTGTTACTTGGGCCGGCATGGGCCTGATGAAGAAAACATTAAAGCAAGCAGAAAAATGGAAAGGTAATAATTGTTTCCTGTAAGATATTGAACAGCTGATACAATTCTATAGATTGACAGAAAATAAAGGGGAGACATCTTGATTGCATATGAATGGCCAAAATTTGAAAGAAATCAATCTCAGCCACAACAAAAAATCAGGAACAAAATTGGGTAATAGCTAGGGGAGGGTTGGGGTGGAACCAATCCCGAGAAGATGAGAGTCCAACATACTCTCGAAAGGCGGGTTACGATGCCAGTTATCGTTTTTGACATCCTCCATATAGTCCCCAGCGGCCTCAGTGGGCTCAGCGCGGGTTGATGGGTCCCATAGCGGGTAATGGACAGCTTCCCGTAGGAATCTTGAAGACTGATTTGGAAAAAGGGTCTTGGCATGCTTTCACTCTAAAATCAGGAAAATCACCTTCTGAATTCTAAATTTCCCTGGGTCTGAACCACCCCCACTCTCCTGGTTCCGATTTGGTGGGTTCGGAAGCCTGGAAACCTGCATGCCGTTGGTCAGCCAGCCGCTGGGCCACAATTCTCCACAAATCAGGCATGATTTATCCATACACAAAATGGAGGGCTGACGAGTAACGGTGGGATGCGATCCTATGAAAAATTATTTCCTAATTTTGTTATTAAGTTTCACATGTATAATTCCACCCCACTGTAATGGCCATAACCCAGCAATCAAGGAAACCGTTTTTTCTACGGGAAGGGTCCACGGCCTAGATTCTTGTTCCGGACTCTAGACTTTCCTAAGTTCCTGCCGGGGGTCCTCCAATGAAGAGATTGATCTGAGTTGGCAGCTACACACGACAAACCACTCCGCTGGTATTTGCAAGCAAGCCACCTTGCGTCAGCACTGGCTATCAAGGAAACGCTGGGAGTCCCCTACAAAGGGACGGTGATGATCTAGAGTTCGCTTGGAAAACCCCTTCGGCATTTCTTGCAATGCTGTATGAGATCTTCCTTATCACGAAGGATAATTTCGACATCTTTTTTGGGAAAACGTCTAATTATCCCTTCGCTTCCTAATTGCCATTCGTTTAGAGTATACCACTTTTGCTCACCTATATTTCTTTTTAAAGAGAACTGTATCATCCTATGATTGATTTGGTGGTATCGTGTGGTAGGACCAAAGCCCCCATTTATCATCTACTCCCATCTTGGTTTTGAAAATGTGGTGAGAGATGGAGTGCCAAAGGTTTCCCCCCTTCTCTCTTTCTCCCCGAATACAATTCCAATTCCCTGGAACCCACCTCCCTTCTCTCAACATACTAGTAGTTTACACCCAATTCTAGCAAGAGAAGAGATCTGAACCCCTACCATGGCGTCGAGAAGAAAAAAGATTTTTTGGAATAGTTAAGCAACTGACAAACTGACCACCTTTCGGACTCGGTAATAATGGAGTTTCTAGCCTTAACGAGCTGCTGCTGTCCCCTGGGTCGCCATCTAATAGATTCTCTATCCTGCCAACAGTCGACCTTCGGTAGAGGTTACCACTTAATGCTCAGAATCCATCAATGTGTTTTTGTGTTTTTGTTTTCCCAAGGCACTGATTTTGCGCGCCACAGATACGATAGTATTTCTACTTTTACAACAAATTTTTCCCATGATATCGTGCACAAAAAAGAGCTTCTACTCCACCGCGATAAAAGGGGGGGTTTTTGTCTTCGTTCCCCCAAGTTAAAAAAGAGTTCACAATAAGAATATATCATTGTTCCCCCCCCCCCCTCCCCCCAAGTACTGGAGAATTTGTGGTAAATCGAGCGCGTCACGGTATAAATATAGGGATACAATGAAAGAGTTGGCGTGAAATATACCATAGGATCTCGGACAAAATTAGGCCGTGTTTTATCATAGGTATCATACCGGTACTCGAGTTGTCCAGAATTTCCTTCCCCGGAATGGGTGCAAAAAACACCAAAAGGTGTTGTCTCTTAGCCCTTCTCAATGACAAAAAAGGAAAAAAAATGTTACTATAATATTATCATAGTATCATAGCTTGACCTTACTAGAGGAGGCAACTCCGACGACATATCATAGCACAGGTCCAAATATTTGAAATTTTATGGTATTTCTGTAGGGCACAACGAAGAACTGGATTGGATTAGCCTGATCGGATAGGTTTTGTCATTTATAATATGATATGATATTTGGTTTTGAATATCTGAACCTATGCCCTGCACTTTTTAAGCACTTGGTCAAAGGGATAATGCACTAAAATCATGGTATTGTGATACACCATATTTTTATTTGGGCTTATAAGCTATTTTCCCGAAATGCTATGTTATTTTTACATCGGTAGGTCCCCATAACTGCCTAACAAGATGAACCAAGATATCGATACACTCTATCCCAATTAATACCCGCCGCTTCAAAAACAGCACAAGGGGAGAGCTAAAATCCAGAAGTTCTAGACTCGCATAAGAACTAAGAGGAGATGGGAAAGAGGCAGAGGGGCTAGCCCAGGTATAGTACCTTGCCTCGTATATTGTTTCACTCAAGTGCCGAAGTAACGCCTTAACATATAAAAGAAAACCCCCCTATGCATTATCTTTTTCCCATGGTCATGAATCACGAGACTTCACTCAAGCTAATCGGCAGGAAATGATAGTGATGTTAGAGCAGACATGTTCGATGTGCTCAGTAGCCGACGTGGGGGGGGGGAGTCACTGGGCAAACTTCTACTTACACAAGATCAAAGTGCTCCGGGTTCTATAACCGGACAAAATGTTTATCTTCGTAAAAACCAGCGGATGGCAACCGGCGCAGGTCTCCTTAGCCCCAATGATTCTTCCGCTTCTGGTGTTATACCATCTCCTCTGGTGGTGTCGCTGCGGTTGTGCGGGGGGGAAATAGGAAGGATACCAGCAAAATGAGTATTGGCGAAGACAGGGACGGGCCCAGGGATCGTAGTAGCTGGGATGGCGCTTAAGTCCTCGGTAGTGACAACTATCAGCACAGTTCTTGGCAACGTAATGCCGTGAGGCTTCTGTGCAGGATTTTAATGCTAAGAATGTGTAATATATGTAAAGTATGTCCAAGGAGGACGGGGGGGTTGAGTAGACCTTCACGAAAAACCAAGTTGGGAACGGGGACACCCAGCGATGAAATCGTGCGTATTGGGGGCGAGGTATCACTGCGACAAGTAAAGTGAGGGCGGCTATAACAACCGCCAATATCTCTCGGGGGCGTATGTTATTGCCGTCGTGCTCCTGGTTTTCCGGGTCGTGGCATTTGTCAAGATGAGATAGCAGGATTCTGGAAGCAATTCCCCGGGTGGAGGGCATGATGGCTCAGCACAGCAGCAGTGCAAATTCTCAGTTCAACAGATGATGGCTGGAGCGTAGATACGTCGTGCGCCCCGGGAACGACTCCTCGAGTATAGTAAGGACTCTAGGGGTTTTGTAGAATTTGGGGAATTAGCGATAAACCTCCTACCATCATTAGAACCTAAGGAAGTGCGGGGAAAGCGGATGGTTATGTACTGTACCGTATGGCACTGCACAACGTTCCTAAAACTGGGCCCTCGGAACTGTATACAATTCGGCAGTGAAATAAGTCCTTCAAGACAACGAATGTCAGTGTAAAAAAAGCTACAGACCATCCAGAATAACAGGATTTAGCCCTTGTAGCCTTTTGTTAAAACAAGATAGGAATATAAAATTAGGTCGGAAAGCTCGTAGGAGAGTGAAACACGTACTGACAAATTCAGTGTAGCAGACCGCCATAAACACTAAGAGGGTGGCTCCGGTTGGCTCCGGTGGCGCGGGATAGACCGTGCCACGACTATCCTATTCCGAAATATTAGCTCTACTGTAACCATTGGTCCCGGAGAACCACCAAAATAGAGGGAGGCTATTAAGGGGTGTGGGAGTATAGCGTCGCATGGTACCGATATCGATGCTGTATCGGATCATCAGGAATACGGGTGGGGAGTTTTCCGCTTTGTCCTGACAACCCGAGTACACGTACCAGTCACGATGAATCCGAATATTTGGGTTTTTAAGGGATCAGCCGAAATACAGGTAGGGCAGCTTTTCCGATTTGTGCTAACGAATCTGGATCTTTGGATCCGATCCTACAATAGTGTGGGTGCCTAGATATGCGTAGAGAGCTCGTAATAGTACGCAGCCATACAAATTCTTGCCTCCCCGTGTTAGGGGGTTGATTACCGCACAAGCATGCCGGGCACGTCTACTCGGGAGAAGGAGGTGTAAATTGCATAACCCCCCCCCCCCCAACCAGAGTGACTTGCCTGTACCATGAGTAAGGCGCCAGGCTCGGCCGGTTCGGAACCAGGTTCAATTTATTCGATCGAGACCGCCCGGTCACAAGAAGGGAGCCATATCGGGGGTCATATACTGCTTCTTTACTAGGTAGAGTCGCCAGATCGCCCTCTACCCACCGCCTCTAGTTAGCCAGACCCCAGCCCACAATACTGGAGCTCGCAGACCCTCCAATTAACCCATGTACAGCTTCTCGACTTGATGGAGGTAGCTCCGGTGATGGAGTCATAATACTGTAATAATACTTTTTAGTCGGCAGTAGACTAACTCCCAAAATATAGCGTTTGCAAGTCTTAGAGATTAGGATAATTACACCTTGCTCAATGCTGTTTCTCTAAAAATTTGGCCCCACTCTCTTTTCTCTCTCCCAATTTTGTAAGTGTTTAGAGGGTTGAAAAAACACTTTTTCAACAGTAAATGTGTCTTGGTGTAGGTGGGGTCAAAATCTGTATCGATGGCAGGCGATGGCACCGCACCGAGCTGGTGTTCTACCTTACCTGTTGACCGCTCTCGTCGATATGATGGAATTTTAACGGCTTCGTTTTACTAGCGGAAAACAAAGATTTACCCTTGCACTTTACCTGCGTGCAAACAAGCGTTCAACCGCACCTTGCTTTTATGGATTGAACTTGCTTGTACTCGTATCATACTCGCCAAAATCGAGAGCCTCCGGGGAGTAGCCGCCCAGCAATAGTTCGGAAATTATCCTCTTTTAGGAGCTTTGCCCATCGGAGAATTATGTGGATATCAATGGATCATGAATCAAATATCCCTAGAAACCGGAGTCTCTGGCGGTGTTGCGGTAGCCCCTCAAGGATAGGGAGTTAGAACTGTGCTCTGGCCTGACGGTATCCATTAACGAATTTCTTACCCTGAACTTTGTCGTATTGGTACCATACTTGGTGAAAAGTTTAACTATGGCGGGCCAACTACTAGCAGCTAGCAGGACAGAACATCCTATCAACAACTTTGAGATAGCCGGATGGCTGCTGCCACCCTCAGTATTCGATCACGATTTTGACTACAAATTGTGGACTACAAATTGTGTGCCTTATGAGATCGCAAAGATCATTGATAGGAAATACAGTACAACAGCACCTACCCGCTAATGGAAGAGAGAAATTTTGTTGCCCAGGCATGTAATTCTCGGTCCGGGTCTAGCATGGGTGATCAAGCAGAGATGGTTGAGGCTTTAGGGATACAATTGTATAGACAAATATGGGTACATTATGGTTTATAGTTCAAGTTTACTGCAGCCACAGTTGCTGGGTAGAGAGTTCACAATTTTGTATTCAGAGTCAAATTCTAGCAATCAGGTTGGTCTGGGACTGCATCTGCCCCACATTCAGAGTTTTTCCACAACATCTTCAAAGTACAAATATATAGCACCTGTAGAGTATTTTGTATAGCTGTATGTCATGGATAGTAACTAAGTGAGGATGTTTCACATAGTTGGAATTGATTGAGGTGTTCTTACATTCAAGTTAGGGAGTTTCTACTGACTCAGGGTTATAAGTCATGGTTACGTTTTGATTGGTCAATATGCTTAAGTGACTCAGAGTCATGAGTTATATGATGTTATAACTTTTACACATAACTCATATTATAAGTCATGGGTTTCATGGATGTGATGCAGTTAGTATATAATACTATATTATAAGAACATTGAGTAACTTACAGTCATGAGTTACAGGGTTAGGGTTATGGGAAGAGTGAGTATAAAAGGGGCTAAAGGGGCTTAGGAGGATGAGCTCTTTAGACTATCATCTTTGTATCTTCTTACCTATAACTTTACTCTTCTATTGACTTGTCTAAGTGGCTATCTCTTTAGAATCCTCTTATGTATGTATTGTATGATAGAAGCCTTGAGTGCTTGGCTATCAATACGATAGATGGGAGAGCTAGGGCCCTTGAAATTGAGGTGAAAGTATTGTTGCCTATGTCAGAGAGTACTAACCAGTAGGAAACCTTGCACTATAGATTTGTATTATTAGATTTTATATTTACTATACTATTTTTTTGAAGAATAGGGATAAGTGAGTAGGAGACTATAAAGTGGATATTTATTATTCTATAGGGGTTGTTAGTATATTATTATGGTAAGATTTTGATATCTTGTCTCACTTACTAGTAAAAAAGCCTAAGTTTGATTCAAGCAACTTACCTCTTCTACTAGAATATCCATCCCACTCCAACTCTATATTTCAAACTCTCTAGAGTTAATCATCTTAGTAAAATATATCTCTTATTTCTCTTTAATACTCCTACCTAGTTATCCAGATTCATTCAAGCCAATTAAGAACTCTATGGATTGGCACAGTACAATAACCTCTGGATTTTAAGAAAATATTGGCTTTAATAAGTTTCACACTGTAATTATCTATCTTGTTCTGAGTATGACTGATTGTTTCTGTAATTTCTGCAAGAAGTATATTATGAGTACTTTTATCCATATTTTTATCTTGTTTGACTTTTTCTAAGTCTTTATTATATGTCTTATTTTTCTTATAAAGTCTGATAATAGAGGTTTCAAGTTCATACCTAGTATCTAGCCATGCCTCAACTTGAAGTATATCATTACCAGATAACCACCATTTAGCAAAGTCCCGTGATTTATTACTACAAGTATGAGTTACCTAGAGGCAGATCTTTAATAATAGTACTTAAATGAGTAGATATATAAAGATATATAGTAACTTACAGGTAGTGGTCCAGGAAATACCATTGGAATTTTGGTGTAATGGTGTTTGGATACTTATGGTTGCAGTTGAAATTGCAGTTGTGGTAATTGGTTAAGAGAGAAAAAGTGTGAGAGGAAAAGGGAGAAGAAAGTCAATTTAGAGAGAAAAAGGTCTTGAATAGGAACTTATGGTGACAAGTGATGACAAAGCAGTCATGACAATCAACAAGGAAACTATAGTAATGATTGACAATAAAACAGTAGTAATAATCAACAATAGAATAGTAACAATGATCAACAATGAAATAATAGTAATAATCAACAACAAAACAGTCATAACAATGAAGAATAAAATAGCAACAAAAGAGAAAAATAGTAAAATAAAATGAAATACCAAGTATTTATATATGAAAGTAATCATATAGCTCAGAAGTATAAAAACCTTTCTCTGCAGCTACTACCATAATATCAACTAATAGTAAAGACAGGTATAGATGTAATAACAACCATAAAGTTCCCCTATCTATTCTAAGTATATCACCTACTCTCTTGCAAACTTGACTGCTAACAAAGAGCAGACAAAATCATACTGCCTATAGTTTCTAGGTAATTAACTATCTAGCTTTTTATCTATTCTTGACAGTTTTTTCTTAGTTTCTACAACCTTTTCATAATTTTTTTTCCAGCTAATATATTGGTCCAATACTTTTATGTATTCTTGTATCTAAAATGCTCTGCAGAAAGCCAAAAATATATCTGAAGCTGAAATACATTTCTAAAAATAATCAAAACAACTATTGTAGAAGCATTCTAAATGGTATCTTACAATTTCTAACAGAAGCAAAATGTTGGGCCAGGAGTATATAGATTTGCTGTAACTTTAGTTTAGTAAGACCTTAAAATGTAAAGTTTAAAATATAAGAGTGAAATATTGTAAAGACTCAATAAGCTATTGTAGTATAATATAATATAATCTAATAATATGACATTAAGAGGGTATTTGTTAGGTGGTAGCCAACTCTAAGGATGAGCGAGTCTGTACTAAGGCCGAATACATGACGAGGTGATTGCTAGGAAGACCAACTAAAGAAGGTGAAGATAAAAGTAGTTTTAAGAATTGTATTGTAGAACAAATATATTGATAAGATCTCTTCTCTATCACTGCTGATTTCTGTAAAGCGTGGAAGACACCTCGATATTTGTATTCTGCATCTGGGTGTTCGCAGGCTATCTATTCCTTCCACTTTCTCCTGTACAAGCTTTGTAGACTGTGAAAACCTTTACACCGCTTAACTCTGATTTCTTCGAACCGCGGGAAAAATGTGCCATCTCTCTCCTCGTAGCGTTCGCTTTAATAATAGTCACTTGTACCCTTTTAGGGTGGAAAGCGGTTACTGGTTCTATCTCTGTATACGACGGGATCAGCTCTGATGATGGACTTATGAATGCAGGCGGATTCCTTATCCATCTGTGTTAACCCGTAGGAGTCATGCTCTCGTGTTATTGCGCCAATGGCGTTTAGGTCTCGTTACGCTCAGGGTTAACCTTTCACGTCATAGGCATTCATCTGGCTCTAACTTATTATGCCTCTGGGTAGGGGCACATGATCATCGCTTTGGTGTTGTCCTCTCATTAGGATTTTTCTCTGCATTCCTCTACCAACAGACATGAAATTTGGTCTTACTGCCTGTGTGGCACCCAGGGAATCCTATTGGAGTAGCCAACCTCTCCCTGGTTGGCATCCATCTATTGGCACAGCTGAGAGATCTTTGCATGTATTTATGTCTACAACCAACCAACCGATTTAGTTTGTTCGACCTTATCAGGATAGCTGAGAGTCCTCTCTAGAAGACTCAGTGAAAACCCCTTAGACAGCAACCTTTGGCAGTGACGTAGATGAGGGTTTTGTGCCGGTAATATATTGGTAGAAATTAATCTATTCTCCAAATACTATGACGGACGCTGGGATCAAACATGTGACCTTTTGCCAATAATTATGTGATATGCCCATTACGCTATGCCAATTCGTCTTATATGTAACAGTATTGTAGTATTAGAAATGACTTGTTCCAATATTTAATAGGGTTTATTGGGTAGCGATGTACTAGGATCTTAGTTAGAATTGATTTATAGTTTCAGCAGTTCAAAATCTGTGCTAGGTATAGAATTTTCAAATAATTATAAAAGAGTAGAAAGATCTTTAATAATCATGAAAAAACCTCTACATTGTTCCTTTCAAGGTTTTTTATAATGGAGAGGGTTTTTCATGATGATTTAAAATCTTCATAATTGTCTATAAATATTTGAAAATGTTATGTCTAGTGCAGGTTTTGTATTACTCAAACTACACAACCACCTCAAACTCAACTATGTTTCAGAATCAAGCAACTAGTAAATATTGTACAGCAAGCAGAAATAGGAGGATAAAGGTAATAGGGGTAATAGGGGCACCCCTAGGAAGATGGATCCCAAGGTTGTGACGGTACCGAACAACTTCAAACTTATCGCCAAAGGTTCACCCAAATGTAGGAGTAAAGTAAATGGTAAAACTTAATATCGTTAAGGCTGACGCTTCACTCAATTAGGGTCTCGGGAGTATTGATTGTTGGAGTAGGAGAGTTCTCGTATAGACTTTCAGGTAGTTTTATCTTACGCCAAAAACTCCCATATCAGCTTACTCCAACTATTAGGGAAGACCCTTCTCCACTATGCGCGGTCCGACACGTCTCCTGGTACACCATGCGGGCATGCCTGTGTCGACACACTCTAGTCAGTGTTCACCTTATGCGGTTATTGTTCCTGCGCCGCATTGCTATTTTGCCCACCCGAGTGAAAGCTTCTGCGCATCTGAGTCTTGCCAGTGGCTAACAGTCAAGACGCCGCATGAACTGGACTATCTATGACACCCTTCCCATATGCATTGATCTATACTTGGCCCTGGCAACTACCATGAGTGGTTTATCTATCTACAATTTATGGTTCTTGGACTTCAGGTGTCTTCCGCAGGATATGGTAATCCGGGAGGGGTCCAATGGGCGCTACCCATGACCACTACCTCGGATCCACCTTACCTGTAACAGGAATAATGCTTTTAGTGTCTCTACACTTCTCTTGCAGAGCCTATAGCGTTGGGGACACTTTCAGGCTTGGTAGGTGTAAAACTCTCCCGGCTGCGCCGGCACCACCCGAGACTACCCTTGGGATCCCCACAGGTAACCCCCATTACAACATTCAGTTTTGGTCCGTTTTACTCGGAACGACTTGGTGGAGGTGCTCGACCTTCAACCCTATGGCTACCTGTATACCCTGCAAACAGCTTGCGGTCAACCAGACGGCAGCGACGTATTTCGTGTTGCAAGCAGGTCTGCAAAGATTCCGTTTTCCTAGACTACGTACAACTACGCAACCATTGGCTCAGGACGTCCGGGCCTCAAGGTGGGGCCGCAGGGGTATGATAGGAATACTCTCTCCAATTTATAGCCTCTTCGGAGCTGTGTAGCTCGCGCAATAGCATCTCGCGGGACCCCAGATTCCAGTAACATGTGTGGCTGCATGTAATAAACATTCCCGTTATTTTTCGCGAACTCCGCAAGGGACTTTGTATTGAAAGGTAGGGTAACTCAGGACTTCAGGCAGGGTAACCCAAGCCCCGTTGGAGGGTAACCTGATCCTGAGGGTAGGGTAACCTTGTCTGGCGGACAAGATAACTTTTCTCTGTTACCCTGTCTATCCCATTGCTGGAGATAGACATTTCTGACCTTTCTCCAGTTAACCAGCCTAGCTAAGTAACTGACCCTTCAGAGGTCTCTAAGTACGCTAACACCGCTTCCTGGTTGTACCCAGGTACCTAAGTACCTGGCTAGCTAATTGTGTTTATCGCGGAGCCCGGGCCATTGGGTCTCCGTGGGTCAAGTATTTACTTGCCTGCCTGTTCCCACCAGTTCACCTCCTCGCTACCTGTATGGCTGTAGGTTCTGACTGCCATAGCCCATGTATGCTAGGTTGTTACATCACTTCCCTCCCCTCGACGGTCCGTCCTGGACCTTTAGCGTCATCTTTTATTCCACGGACCCGATTTATCCCAGACCTTATCGTCCTAGGGCTTGCATGGACACCTTTTGTGGAAATCCAGAATGGCCTGCAAGCCTGTCCCTTCCAGAATCTCATAGGGCTCCCATGAATTCTGCTCAGCCCCGTTGCCTTCCCATCAAACCAGGGACTGGACAAAGCGTGATGGAAACTTCCCCTTTGCTCCACCATACCATCGACTGTCTACAACAGACACAGTAATGAAACTTGGCTCATTCCAGACAAGTTCTGGGGTAGGGACCTCTTTGACCCTACCTGATCCCTGATCCTCGCGATATGGTTCGCGCAACATGACATTGAAAACTGGGCGGATGCTCTATCTGTTGGACAGCGGGAGTTCATATACTCGTGTACCAACCCGAGGTTTTACTACAAAAGGGCCAAACATGCGGTGGTCCAGCTTCTCCATCAGATGTTTCGTGTAGATGTTCTTGCGGTTTAACGTCATACGGTCCACTTTCTTTGCCCGCCCAGTGGCCACAACCTCCAAGGTAATATAGTCCTGCGACGGCAACCTTTTCTGGTCCTGCAATTTCTGTTGCATTTCCTGTGCCCATTGAACGGTTTCTGGAATTCCTTGCCAGGTTCCTTCCCATTCCTTAGCCAAGAGCTCACTGCTAGGGTGTATTCCTTGATTATCAGACACAACACTGAAACTGTTTGACTGTGGGTTAAACCTATAATTGTTCTCAAATGGTGACAACCGGGTGTATTCTGATGTCATTGTATTGTACGCAAACTCTGTAAGCCGTAGCAGCGAAGCCCAATCATCCTATTGGTAGGAACAGTAACTACGAAAGTACTGCTCCAGTGTCCGATCAACCCTCTCAGATTGCCTATCAGTCTCTGGGTGGAATGCAGGGGAGATGTTTGGTTTCACTTCCAACAAGTGCATCAGACTCATCCAGAACTTGGATGTGAATCGGCTATCTCGGTCGGAGGTGATTGACTCTGGAAGTCCATGAAGATGCCAAACTTCCTTGAGGAATATCCAGGCAAGCTCCTGGAGTGATATCTCAGTGGTCAGGGGTATGAAATGTGCCATTTTCGAGAATCTGTCCACTATGACCCAGCTCTTGGTATACCCTTCGGACTCTGGTAGCGCTACAGTGAAGTCCATTGAAATCGCTATCCACGGTCACATAGGAACATCAATAGGTTCCAGCAGACAGAACTTCTTGTGCCTGATGGACTTATTCCTTTGGCACTCATCACAGGTCTGCACGTAGTCGGTGATGTGCCAGCCCATCTTAGGCCAATAGAAGTTAGCCCTAACCCTGGCAATGGTCTTGTAAGTCCCACAGTGTCCCGGGATTCGGGAGTCATGTTAAGCCTCCATGTTGTTCTCCTTCAGATTCTGACCCTTGGGAACATACCACCAGTTCTTGTACTGGAGTAAGCCCTGTTCCCTGGTGAAGTATCGGTTGACCTCTTTGTCACTGGCAGCCATTGCCTTCAGGATATTCAAGTATGCCTGGTCTTCATTTATCGCTACCTGTAGCTGATACTAAAAGGAAGACCGCAGCCAAAATCTTGGGCACACCCGCAACACTTGTTGTTGCAACATGTCCCATTCCTGGCTCCCAACCCACTGCCCGGGGCAAAAACACGACTGTGGCGGAAAGTCACTTGCCCCTTCAGGGCGGTAGTCCCTATGCTGTGACAAAGCATCCCCCTTCTCATTCAACCGTCCTTCCCGGAAACCCATCTTGATGTTAGACGGTGGCAGGAACTCACCCCAGCGGTCTTGCCTATGGTTGAGGACCTTGGTACTATTAAGTTACTCCAAATTCCTGTGATCTGTATAGATCACCAATTGGTCCATTACCGAGTGTAGCCGATGATCCCATTCCTTGAGTGCCGCCATGATTGTAGTCATTCCCTTGTCATGAAGATCATAATTAATCTCTGCCGGGCAAAACTTCAGACCATGGTAAGCCACTAGAGGCGATCTCTCATCTTCGCAGAACTGGGAGTGGACGGCTCCTAATGCCAAGTCACTAGCATCAGTTACCAGCTGGGTTGGCCGCTCAGGGTCAAAATGGGCTTGGACAGGTTTGGAGGTAAACGCTTCCTTCAAATGGTTGAAGGCCTGCTCACACGGAGGTGTCCATTCCCATCGAACACCCTTCTTGGTCAAGTCCGTTAGAGGTTTCGCGATCTCTCCGAAACCTTCCTTGAACCGGCGATAGAAGTTGGCAAAGCCCATAAACCTTGGGATATCGATGATGGATGTTGGAGGTTCCTAATCCCTGAGTGTTCGCACCTTTTCCCAGAACATAGAGATCGCCATGTCCGAGATCTTGTATCCGTGGAATTCAACCTCCTGTTGGTGGATACTGGACTTCTTCATGGCTACACATAGTCTGGTTTGCTGGAATTTCTCTATCATAGGTCTTACCATGGCAACGAGCTCGTCCAAGCTTTCGGAGTAGATCTGAATGTCATTTATGTAGGGGATGACACCTTCGTCCATAAGGTCCCGAAAGACCTCTACTGTCAGCTCTGGAAGGTTACCGGCGCGTTATACAACTCAAATGGCATGACCATGTATGCATACAGTCCATATCTGCACCAGAAGGCTGTCTTCTGTTCTTGACCTTCTGCTATCCGCAGAAGGTAGTAGCCGTTCTTCAAATCGAACTTGGTAAATACAGCGGCTTTTCCTAACCTATCTCGCAGTTCATGCATCAATGGTAGAGGGTACTTACTCTTAACTGTGATTTTGTTCAGCCCGCGGTAATCTATTACGAGTCTTAATGTGCCATCTGGTTTTGGCACAAAGAGCATAGCGGCTGCTGCTGAGGAACTGGATCGCAGTAGCTTTCCCGTTCGTAGCATTTCATTTAGATATTGCGCCAGTGACTTAAGGTCCTTTTCTGATAACGGATAGATAGGCCCAAGCACAGGTTGAGTCCCAGGTTGCAACCCAATCATGTGGTCATACTTCCTGTGCTCTGGCAGTGCCTCAATCCATTCTTGACTGAAGATATTCCCATAGTCCCTATATTCAGACAGTGGCCTAACCCTAATGTCGGCACCTTCCTCATCGGAGAATTGTACAATTCTCAACAAGTACACATTACTGGGGTCTTCGGCTAGTAATTCTTCATCGGTCATGAACACTAACCACCCCTGCTCTGCTAGCTAGTTGGCCTTGGAGAAATTTGAGCACCAGGTTAGTGATCCTGTCTTCGAATGTATGTCGGGGTTATGGTCCTTCAACCAAGACATAGGTAGGTACCCATCCACCTTGGTGTCTGGCATATCCACGACTTCAAAACGCATCTCATTATAGTGGTTGCCTAGTTTCATTCGTAACGATTTGGTATAGTTCAGCCCTAACCCAGGAATGTAATTGCCGCTTGTGTCACTTATCAGCACATGTACTTTCCGCCGTACACAAAGTGCCTGGGTTTGCTTAATGCACCCACTACTAAGCACTGGCTCAGTAGCTCCGCTATCGAGCAGCAGGAGTGCTTCCGTGCTTACCTGTCTAGCTCCAATATTCCAGTCTAACTTCACCCGCAGGCGAATAGACTTGGTATGAGGAGGCAGGTTGTCAAGTTTCTACCTCTTCCCTTGTTATCGGGGTTTAGTCATCTTGGCTTAATAATTTTGGTCTCTTGTCTTTCGACACAAGAGTGGCCACAATGGGTCGATAAACGTTATGGGATCCGGATTAGTTTTATCAATAGCCAGGGTGTTTACTATTATGCCAGCATGATTTCAGGTACCAAACCCTTCACATGTAAACTTGGAAATAACCCTTATTTTGATCAAGTCCAGCCGGAGCCAATTCCACTCTTACTAAACATAACAATTTTCTCCAAGATGGGTAGAGGTCCCCTGTCGGACTGGTTCCAAGGGCAGTGTCCCTGCTGCCCCAATGTCTCGCGTCTTCTCCAGTAAGGCCTCACCCAGCCTCAACTGAAATAATGTACTATGACTTGCCCATCCAGCTAAGGAAATCTGGAAAGAAATAGGTATAACTAGAAGAAAGGAAACAACCAGAAACCCAACAAAGGAAAGATAGCCCCTTTTAGCGCACCTGGCCCACAACATCTGCCCACCCACGCCCCTTGAGTGTAGTCAGTACCAGGCTCGTTCATGCAGTAGACGGGTACTTACCCATCCCAGAAGCCACTTCCCATGTTCCTTACATCCATCCCTCCTAGGTCTATAGATACTGGTTAGTAAGGTTATACCTTAAGCAGAATGAGTTCTTACCTATTCTGAGCCATCAGTATCAACCTCCATAATTTGAGGTGATGCCTACCGGACTTCAAGTATCTTTGACGAGGAAGCCGGAGTGGGCGCTGCAATGCGCTTTAGCCACTTGTCCATTCCTGTGTGCTTGCTAACTGGGGCTGACTGTTTCAACCCATGAGACTCTTTGGATGGACTAATGACTGGGGCCACGAGGGTACACTTTCTCCCGAAGTGAACCGTTTGCCCGCACCAGGTACACTGGTTGTGGTTTCTCCGCTGTTCCGTCAAAGTCGAGGGCATCCCCTCATGGGCTATTGCATAGGCCGTAGTCGCCGGCTTTGCCTGTTTCCCCGCGTTGAAACTAGTAGGTTTGGCAGACCTCGGTTTCTGTCCACAGGAACCTTTTTCCTTCTTCTTGAACCTGCCTGCCGTTGAGGATCTATCCTCCTTCTGTTCTGTGGGCTGTGACCGTGCGACGGGGTGCACAATGTGGTTATTGAACTGGTTGTTGTCCTCCAGTATATGTCCGACCTTCCCAAGAAGATCAAGGTAGTCTTTTAGGACGGTCGGATGTGGGTCCTTATGTGGCCATGTATTCTGAACCTCTTGCATGATGCTTGATTGGACCTTGTCTCGTACCTGCACTGGATCTGTATAGCCAAGATAATACATGTAATCAATTATCTTATCCAGGTATTCACCGATGTGATGTGGCTTTATCACAAGGTCTCGCCACTTGAGAAGGGATCGATCACGCTCAGCCTGGTGTCTGCCCCAAGTTCGTTCAGGCCGTTCTTGGAACCCTTTCCCTGTATGTAAGGGTTTGCCGTACTTTACGGGAACACAAGCCTGCTTGGCGGCCTCCTTGTTAAGATGCCCATGCAACCCCAGATACCATGCCCTTGCTGAGTCTCCAAGAAGTGGGATTACCAAGTTTACCTTATCCATACCGGTTAACTTGCAATCTGCAAAGTATTCGGGTTTGACATCTACCAAGGCCAGGAAGCTCGCAGGTTGGGTAGCCTTGCCCTTGAATAGAGGGGTACCACCCAGCTTATCCGGCTTCTTCTGCAGGTCTCTCTGTATTGCCCTGGAAGCCAAGCCAGTACCCCTCAGGCCTTTCCCTAGCCTCTTGGCCTGGCGATCGAACCATCATTTCTTCTCCCTGCTCCAGTCATCCCTGCGAGGGCTGAGGAAGTGGGTTAAATCGGGGAGAGAATCAGCATCATCATCATCCGAACTGTCATGGTCAGTGTCCCCTGGATCTCTACCTGCTCTCGGCGTGCCACCTCCAGGGGGTGTATTTCCGTCCCAACTACCTCTAGTATTCCCGCCTTGAGATTCCCGCGGTCGATCATACCCACCAAACCGTTCCTCCTAGCCATCCTGCTTGCCATCCTGTGGAGGGTTAGCCCCTAATGGTCCTGATACCGGTGGTGGAACAGGGCGTCGCCCACTCTCCGGAGTTCGGTTAGGCGCTGCCCGTGTTATCCGCAGAAATGACTCCAACCCTGGGAAACTGGAGGGCTGAATTGGGGGGCTAGTGTGCCTCCATGACCCACAATACCCACATGTCGGTCACCCATCTCCTTCCTCTTGCCTTGTTTTGTGCCTCACTGGGGTCCACGGTCCCTTCTTATACCCATAGGAGTGGTAATAAAGCCACCACATTTGGGTTTCTTCCGACTTAGAACCCGACTGACAGAACCCGTCTTGGCTGTCAGAAGCGCCACTCGTAATGATTGGAAGACCAGAGGGAACACTTGGTTTTGCAGGCACTGAGGGAATGACCGGTGCCCAAGGAACAGACCAAGCAGGCGTCGCAGGTCTGGCGATTGGAGTCCCCTGTGATGGAGCCATGGGTGCCCGCTCTTCCTGGGGTCTTAACAGTTCAAAGAATCCAGGTGACACTGCCAGCAGTGGCCAGAACCCTGGTGTAGCTGATGCTGCTGGTAGGAAGGCTGCGGGAGGAAAGGTATCAGGGGCGGGCAGCGAAACTGGCAGAGGTATGGGTTTTGGGGCAGCAATAGGACGTATAGGGGTTGCAAGAGACAGTGTTGGGGGTGGATTGAGAGCAGCCGGAGTCGGACAAGGGGTAGGGTCAGGCATCTCTGGTGCCGTAATGCCCTTTCGCTTGGATCTCCTTTTGCGTACACGACATCCATCGGTTGGGCCGACTATGGGGCCCCCTGAACGACTGCGGGCGATTGAGGGGGGGACCGATAGGAAGCCTGTAGATGCTCTCGCGAAGAGGAGGTATAGCTGTACCCATCACCTTTCAGGCTTACCAACATCCGTATACCGATTGGACTCTGGTACGCCGTCCACTGGTCGTCTCTGGCGTTCATGGCGAACTCCATGCCGCAGTTCTTGTACTTCATATGGGCTAGTGGGAGTGGGGGCGGGGCCTCTAACATCAGTACACCATTCTTGGCATCAATGCTATACCTGTCTCAAAAGCCTATTCCAATGCTGGCATCCGAGTCTTCAATGTGTGCTGATACCTGATCATCCGCAGGTACGCCTCCTGTGGCACTTTCATCCATTCCACTGCTGCCGTAGCGGTCGGTGTTCAGAACACCGGCTGCCGCGGGGTGTTCCAGTTCCTCAGTTCCCGCTTGCCCCCTTGAGCGACTTGGATACCTCCCCGCCAATGGAAGGTTAGATGAACTCGCGGGAGAAGTCGCTGAACGTGACTCCTTGCAGCCAGGGAGGTGTTATATTGTGGACAAGGTTAGGGTCCTGGAAAAATGAAAGTGCCACAGCGCGAGAGTCTGTAATCATAAGATCAAGAAATTCAAAGGGTAACTGAATAGGGGCAGTCTACAAGAGTAACCAGTGGCCATCCCAGGCAATACCATGAGCATCCGCAAAAACCGACATGCGAAAAATGTATTGGCGGTGTTCCCGTTCAGGTCAAGGTCTCAATCAAAGCGGGATTACATTCCGGTTGGAAGTTCGGTACCAGCCATTGCGCTTTCCACCCTGGGCTACTTGTTCCAGACAAGATTACCAGTATTACACAAGGTCAGTGCCGAAGATTGTAAAACAATTAAGCAAGGGAGGAGTTAAGCGAGGAGCTCAGTTAACAATATACTGTAATGGGAGCACATCTAGGAAGATGGATCCCCAGGTTGCTGTAACGGGGGCACCACTAGGAAGATGGATCCCAAGGTTGCGACCTTACCAAACAACTTCAAACTTATCGCCAAAAGTTCACACAAATGTAAGAGTAAAGTAGACGGTAAAACTTCATATCGTTAAGCCTGACGCTTCACTCAATTAAGGTCTCGAGAGGATTGATTGTTGGAGTAGG
>PYWC01000008.1:1214167-1228019 GCA_003182015.1 Tuber magnatum | reverse complement strand
TCCACTAAGTCTGCTCATCTCGGAGCCCGGGCCATCGGGTCTCCGTAGGTCAAGTACTCACTTGCCTGCCGGTTCCTACCAGTTCGCCTCCGAGCTACCTGTATGGGTGTAGGTTCCGGCTGCCATAGCTCACGTATGCTGGGTTGTTACAGTTGCGAGCACACTGAACAACTTCAAACTTAGCGCCAAAGGTTTACCCAAATATAAGGGTAAAGTAAACTGTAAAACTTAATATCGTTAAGCCTGAGGCTTCACTCAATTAAGGTCTGGAGAGGATTGATTGTTGGAGTAGGAGAGTTCTCGCATAGACTTTCAGGTAGTTTTATACTATGCCAGAAACTCCCCTATCAGGTTGTTCCAACCGTTTCAGCATACTCTGCTCCGCTAAGGGCAGTCCAACACGTCTCCTGGCACACCCTTCGGGCATGCATGTGTCAACACACTCTAGCCAGCGTTCACCTTATGCGGTTACCATTCCCGCGGCACATTGCCATTTTGCCTGCCGTAGCGAAATCTTCGACATATCAGAGGCTTGCCGGTGGCTAACGGTCAAGACACTGCATGACCCAGACTATCTATGACACCCTTCCCATATGCATTGATCTCTACTTGGCCCTGGAAGCTACTATGAGGGGTTTATCTATCTACTATTTACGGGTCTTGGACTTCCGGTGTCTTCCGCAGGATACCGTGATCCGGGAGGGGTCCAATGGGTGCTACCCGTAACGACTACCTCGGATCCATCTTACCCGTGGTAGCAACCATGCTTTCAGGGTCTCTGCACTTCCCTTTCAGAGCCTATAGCGTTGGGGACACTTTCGGGCTGGGTAGTCGTAAAACTCTCCCAGCTGCCCCGGTACCAGCTGGGACTACCTTTGGGACCCCCATCGTGAACTCCCATTACTGCCATCAGTTTTGGTCCACTTTACTTCCAATAACTGGGAGGAGGTGCTCCACCTTCCACCCTATGCCCCCTTGTATATCCTGCGAGAAGCCTGCGGTTGCTAGGACAGCAGCGACGTAGATGGTGTTGCAAGGAGGTCTATAATGATTCCTCTTTGCTAGACTTCACACAACTACACAACCGTTTGCCCATGATGTCCGGGCCTCAGGGCAGGGCCGCGGGGGTATGATAGGAATAACATCTCCAATTTACAGCTTCTTCACGGTTGTGGAGCTCCCCCAATAGCATGTCACGGAACCCCAGATTCCAGTATTATGAATGACTTCACGTGACAAGCATTCCAGTCATTTTTCCCGAACTCCCCCAGGGACTTCGTAGTGAGAGGTAGGGTAACTCAGGACTTTGGGCAGGGTAACCCAAGCCCCATGGTAGGGTAACCTGATCTTGCAAGTAGGGTAACTTTGTCTGGCGGGCAAGATAACCTTTCCCTGTTACCCGGTTTATCCCATGGCTGGAGATAGACATTCCCGACCATTCTCCTGTCACCCGTGCAACGGGGGCACCCCTAGGAAGATGGATCCCAAGGTTTCGACCCCACCGAGCAACTTCAAAATTATTGCTAAGAGTTCACACCAATGTAAGAGTAAAGTACCGTAAAACTTAATATCGTTAAGCCGGCTGCTTCACTCAATTATGGTCTCGAGAGGATTGATTGTTGGAGTAGGAGAGTCCTCGCATAGACTTTCCGGTAGTTTTATCTGGTGCCAGAAACTCCCCCATCAACTTACTCCAACTATTCGAGCCAACCCTTCATGGCTAAGGTCGGTCTGATACGTCTCCCGGCACAGCCTTTGGGTATGCATGTGTTGACACACTCTAGTCGAGGTTCAGCTTATGCAGTTATCGTTTCCGCCCTGCATTTCCATTTTGCCCGCTGGAGTGACAATGGCTGTGCATTGGCATCTTGCCAGTGGCTAACAGTCAACACAATGCATGACCTAGACTATTTATGACACCTTTCCCCTTTGCATTGATCTCCACTTGGCCCCTGAAGCTACTGGGAGCCTTTTATCTATCTACTATTTACCGTTCGCGGGCTTCTGGTGTCTTCTGCAGGGGTCAGTGATCTGGAATGGGTCCAAGGAGCGCTACCCATGACCGCTACCTCGGACCCACCTTACCTGTGATAGGAATCATGTTTATAGTCTCTCTGCACGGCCTTTTCAGAGCCTATGACGTTGGGGACACTTACCGGCTTGATAGGGGCAAAACTGTCCTGGCCGCCTGAGCACCACCAGGGACTACCTTCGCGACCCCTACGGTTAACTCCCATTAACCCCATCAGTTACCCTCCCTTTTAGTCCAAACAAGTTGGAGGAGGTACTCCACCTTCCGCGCCATGCCCTCTTGTATATGTGGCAAACAGCTTGCCGTTGACTGGACGGCAGCGACATATATGGTGTTGGAGGGAGGTCACCAAACCTTCCACTTTGCTAGATTGCACACCACTACGCAACCGTTCGCCCATGACGTCCCTGCCTTAAGGCGGGACCGCAGGGGTATCATAGGAATAATATCTCCAATATACAGCTTCTTCGGAGTGGCATAGCCCACCAAATAGCATCTCCGGGGACCCCAGATTACAGTATATGCGTGGCTTCACGCGACACACATTCCGGTCATTTTTCCCAAACAGCCCCAGCAACTTTGTAGTGCAAGGTAGGGCAACTCAGGACTTTGGGCAGGGTAACCCAAGCCCCATGGCAGTGTAACCTGATCCAAAGGGCAGGGTAACCTTGTCTTGCGGACAAGACAACTTTTCCCTGTTACCCTGTCTATCGCGTCACCGGCGATAGACATATCTGACCTGTCTCCAGTTACCTGGCCTAGCTAAGCAACTGCCCCTTCGGAAGTCCCTAAGTACGCTAACACCCCTCCCGGGAGTACCCAGGTACCTTAGTACCCGGGCAGCTAAATCTGTTCACTCACGAAGCCTGGGCCATCGTGTCTCCGCAGGTCAAGTACTCACTTGCCTGCCAGTCCCTACCCGTTCGCCTACAGGTTACCTGTATGGGTGTAGATTCTGACTGCCATAGCTCACGTGTGCTGGGTCGTTACAACATTCCCCTCTTCTCTGCGGTCCGTGCGGGACCATTAGCGTCGTCTCTTATTTGGGCGACTCGCTTCACCCAAGACCCTATGGTCCCTGGGATTGGATGGATATCTTTCATGGAAATCGACCATGGCCTATAAGCCTGTCTCTTTTAGCATCTCATAGGGCTCCTATGAATTCTCCTCAGCCCCGCAGCCTTCCCATGAAACCAGGTACAGGCCGAAGGGTGATAGAAACTTCATCTTCGCTCCACCGTACCATCCTCTGTCTACAACAGCTTCAATAACGTAACTTGGCTCCTTGTCCATAACCTCCGGGGTAGGGACACCCTTGACCCTACTTGATCCGGGATCCTTGCGGTAAAGTTCGAGCAATGTAATAGTGAAAACTGGGTGGATGCTCTATCTGGTGAGCAGTTGGGGTTCGTAGGCTTCGTTACCTACCCGATGCTTGACCAGGAAAGATCCAAACATGCGCTGGTTCAGCTTCTCCATTGGACGCTTCGTGCGGATGTTTTTTTAGTTTAACATCATGCGCGCCACTTTCTTTGCCCACCCAGCTGCCACATCCTCCACGGTAACATAATGTGGTGATGGCAACGTTTTCTGGTCATGCCATATCGGTTGCCTCTCCTGTGCCCGTTGAATCGTTTCTCGAATCTCCTGCCAGGTTCCTTCCTATTCCTTAACCAAGACCTCACTGCCAGGGTGTGTCCCTTCATTATCAGACACAGCACCCAACCAGTTTGTCCGGGGGTTAAACCCGCAGCTGATCTCAAATGCTGACAACCTGGTTGATTCTGCTGCTGAGGGGTTGTACGCATACTCTGCAAGCAGTAACAGTGAAACCCAATTATCTTCTTGGCAGGAACAGTAACTACACAAGTACTGCTCCACTGTCTGATCAAACCTGTCGGTTTGCCCAGCAGTCTCAGGGTGGAATGCAGTCAAAACGTTTTGTTTCACTTGCAACAAGTGCATTAGACTCATCCAGAATTTGGATGTGAATTGGCTATCTCAATCGGAGATAATTGACTCTGGGTGTCAATGAAGGCGCCAAACTTCCTTCAGGAATATCAAGGCAAGCTCTATGATAGGTACCTCTGTGGTCAGGGGCATGAAATGTGCCATTTCCGGGAATCTGTCTACTATGAGCCAGATCTTGGTATACCCTTTGAACTCTGGCAGCGCTACAATGAAGTCCATTGAAATCACTGTCCACGGCCACATAGGACTATCAATAGGTTCCAGTAGCCTGGACTTCTTGTACCTGATGGACTTATTTCTTCGGCATGCATTACATGTTTGCACATGGTTGGTGATGCGCTCATCCATCTTTGGCCAATAGAGGTCAGACCTAACCCCGCTAATGGTTTTGTACGTCCTGAAGTGTCCCACGATTCGGGAGTCATGTTCAGCCTCCATGATTGTCTGCTTCAGATTCTGGCCCTCGGGAACATACCACCCATTCTTGTACAGGAGGAAGCCTCTTTCCGTCGTGAAATGTTGGTCGACCTCTCCAGCACCGGCAGCCATTGCCTTCCGGATCCTTAAATATTACTGGTTTTACTTTATCGCTACTGGCAGCTGATACAAAAGCGGAGACTGGAGCCGAAACCCCTGGCACACCTGGAACACTTGTGCTCGCAAGATGTCCCGTTCCCGGCTCCCAACCCACTGTCGGGCCCGGAAAAACCCACGGGGCCGGAAGATGACCGCCCCCTCCAGTGCGGTAGTCCCTACACCCCGACCAAGCAACTGCTTTTTCAGTCAACCGCTATTGGTGGTAAACCATCTTGAAGTTAAACAGTTGCAGGAACTCCGCCCACCAGTACTGCTCTCGGCTAAGGACCTTGGTACTATCAAAGTACTCCAAATTCTTATGATCCGTATAGATCACTAACTGGTCCCTTATAGAGTGTAGCAAATCATCCCATTCCTTGAATACCGCCACGATGGTAGTCATTTCCTTGTCGTGCATGTTATGATTAATCACCGCTGGGTGAAACTTGCGACTGTGACAGGCCACTGGATGCCATCTCTCATCTTTACAGAACTGGGAGAGCACAGCTCCTAATACAAAGTCACTAGGGTCAGTTTCCAGCTGGATCGGCCGTTCCGGGTCAAAGTCTGTCAGGATAGGTTTGGACGTAAATGCCTCCTTCAAATGGTTGAAGGCCTGCTCACCTGTAGGTGTCCATTCTCAGCGGACATCCTTCTTTGTCAAGTCTCTCGGAGCTTTCGCTATCTTGCTGAAACCCTCTATGAACCGACAATAGAAGTTGGCAAAGCCCATAAATCTTTGAACGTCGACGACGTATGTCGGAGGGGCCCAATCCCAAATTGTCTGCACCTTCTCTGACAACATAGAGATTCCCATGTCGGAGATCTTCTATCCGCGGAAATTCAAACTCCTGCTGGTGGAAACTGGACTTCTTCATGCTTACACATAGTCTAGTTTTCTGCAATTTCTCTATCACATGGCTCACCATTGCGACATGCTCTCCCATAGTTTGGGAGTAGATGAGGATGTCATCCATGCATGCAATGACTCCTGCATCCATGAGATCCCGATAGACCTTATTTATAATACTTTGGAAAGTTGCCAGGGCATTACACAACCCAAACGGCATGAACGTGTATTCATACAGTTCATATCTGCACCGGAAGACCATCTTCCATTCCTCACCTTCTGCCATCCCCCGAAGGTTGTAGCTGTTCTTCAAGTCCAACTTGGTGAACACAACGGCTTTCCCTAACCTATCTCGCAGTTCATTTATCAACAGTACAGGATACTTACTCTGTACTGTAATTTTGTTCAGCCCTCGGTAATCTATTACCAGTGTTAAGGTACCTTCTGGTTTTGGCATGAAGAGGATAGGGGCTGCTGCCAAGGAACCCGATCGCCGCAGCTTTCCTGTTCGCAGCATGTCATTGAGATATTCCCGTAGTGCCTTAAGCTCCTTTTCCGATAATGGATTAATAGGCCCAAACGGAGGTTGAGTTCGGGGTTGGAACCCGGTTGTATGGTCATACTTTGAGAGCTCCGATAGTGCATGAAGCTGTTCTTGACAGAAGATATCCCCATAGCCCTTATACTCAGGGAGTAGCTTAACTGTAGTGTTGGCACCATCCTCATCAGAGAATTGCATAATTCCCAACCGGTATACATTACTAGGATCCTCGGCTAGTAACTCTTCATCGGTCATGAACACTAACTGCTCCTGCTCTACTAGGCAGCGAGCCTTGTATAAATCGGAGCGCCACATTAGTGATCCGGTCTTCCAATGTATGTCGCGGTTATGGTCCCTCAACCAAGACATAGGCAGGTACCCATCCACCTTAGTGTTGGGCATATCCACGACTTCCCAGCGCATCTGATTATGGTGGTCACCTATCCTCATCTCTAATGACTTGGTATAGTGTACACCTGACCCAAGAATGTGATTATCACTCGCGTCGCTTATCGGCACCTGTACCTTTCATTGTACACAAGGTGCCTGGGTCTGCTTGACCCATCGGCCATTAAGCACCGGCCTAGTAGCTCCACTATCGAGTCGCAGGAGTGCCTCCGCACTTACCTGTCCAGCCCCTATCTTCCAGTCTAACTTGACCTGCAGCTGGATAGACTTGGTATGATGTGGCAAGTTGTTACAATTCTGCCTCTTTGCTTGTCTTGGGGACTTAGTCATCTTGGCTTAGTGAATCCTTTTAGCCTCTTCCCTTTCGACACCAGAGTGGCCACAACAGGTCGGTCAATATTAAGGGATTGGGATACGTCTTTTATCAATAACTAGGGTGTTTACCATCACGCCAGCATGATTTCGGGTACTAAATGCTCCTCCGGTAAACTTGGAAATAGCACCATTTATTTGTTCGAGTCCAGCCTGAACCAATTACACTCGTACTAAACATAACAACCTTCCATGAGGTGGGTAGAAGTCCACTGTCGGACCGGTTCCAACCTAGGCAGCCTTGCTTCCCCATATCGAGCATGTCCTCTAGCAAGACCTCACCCGCCTCAACCGAAATAACGTCCTATGACTTGCCCATCCAGCTAAGGAAATCCCAAAAGAAAGAGGTATAACCAGAAGAACGGAAATAACTGGAAATCTAACAAAGGAGGGATAGCCCAGCCCACCAAGCACGGCCCACAACATCTACCTGCCCACACCACCTGGGTGTAGTTAGTATTAGGGTCATTTATGTGGCAGAAGGGTACTTACCCATCTCCGAAGCCACATCCATCGTTGATGTCCATCTATTACATTATGGGTCTGTGGCTGCGGGTTAATAAGGTTACATCTTATGCAGAATGGGTTCCTACCTATTCCGAGCCATCAGTATCAACCTCAATGATCTGAGGTGATGCCTGACGGACTTCGAGTATCCTTGATGAAGAAGCTGGAGGGGGCACTTCAATGCGCTTTTGTTACTTATCCGTTCCTGTGGGCTCGCTTACTGTGGCTGACCATTTCCACCCGCAGGCCTGTTTGGATGAACTAACGACTGGGGCTGTCGCGGTACAATTTCTCCAAAAGTCTGCTGTTTTCCCGCAATTGGTGCACTGGTTATGCTTCCTCCGGTGTTCGGTCAAAGTCGACGGGATTTGCTTATGTGCTATTGCATACTCAGAAGTCGCCAGCTTTGCCGGTTTCCCTGCGTTGTAATTAGTAGGTTTGGCGGACCTCCCGTTCTGCCTGCCCAAACCTTTTTGCTTATTCCGGAACCTCCCAGATGTCGAGGGTTTACCCTCTTTCTTATCTACGGGCTAAGACCAGGGGGTAGGGTGGATAACATGGTTACTGAACCAGTTGTTGTCCTCCAGTGTGTGCGCGACCTTCCGGATAAGATCAAGGTACTCGTTGAGGCCGGTCGGATGTGGCTTCTTAAGTGCCCATGCAATCCGCACCTCTTGTGTGATGCCTGATCGAACCTTGTCTCATACCTGTACTGGATCTCTATAGCTAAGCCTATACATATAATCAATTATCTTATCCAGGTACTCGTCGATGTGATGGGGCTTCATCACCAGGTCTCGCCACTCGAGAAGGGATCGATCTCGCTCCGCCTGGTCTCTGCCAAAACTTCGTGCCAGACATTCTCGTCTCCCTTTCCATGTCCGTAAGGGGTTCCTGTCTTTGACAGGAACCCCCCTGCGCTTGGCGGCTTCCTTGTGAATGTGCCCATGCCACCCTAGATACCATGCCCAGGCGGAGTCTTCAAGAAGGGGGATCACCAATTTGACCTTCTCCATGTCGGTTAACTTGCAATTCGTAAAGTATTCAAATTCGACCTCTACCAAGGTCAAGAAGCTCACAAGCTCCCTAGCTTTACCCTGAAATGGATGGATACCAGTCAGCTTCTCCGCCTTCTTCTACCAGTGTTTTGGTGTTGGCCTCGAAGCCGAACCAGTACCCCTCAGGGCTCTCACCAGCTGCTTGGCCCGACGATCCCACCGTCGTTGCTTCCTGTTGCCGCAGTTATCCTTGCGAGCACTGAGGGAGGGGGTCAAATCCGGGAGAGAATCTCCACCATTATCATTATCTGAGCTGTCATGGTTAGAGTCCCTGGCTCTCCACCTGCTCCCACTGTACCACCTCCGGCTGGTTCATTTCCGTCCCCACTACCTCTGGTATTTACCCCTTGGGATTCCCAGGGTCTATCATACCCATCAAACCATTCCTCCTGGCCATCCTGGTTACCATCCTCTGGGGGGTCAGCCCCTGATGGTCCTGATACTGGTGGTGGTACAGGGCATCGCCCACACTCAGGAGTCGGGTTGGGCGCCACCTGTGTTATCCGTAGAGAAGACTGCAACTCTGGACAACTCAAGGGTTGCATCGGGGGGCCTGCGTGCCTCCATGACCCACAGTACCCACATGTTGGTGGTCTATCTCCCTCTTTCTGACTCCTTCATTATCTCACCGGGGTCCGTGATCCCTTCCCACACCCATAAGAGTGGTAATGAACCCACCCCATCCAGGTCTCTTCCAACTTACAGCCTGCCAGACAGACCTCCTCCTGGGTGTCCCAATCGCCACTGGTGATGGTGGGGAGCCCGGCGGGAAGGCTTGGCTTTGACGGTGCTGAGGGGATGACCAGTGCTCAAGGAACCCCACGAGCAGGTCGTCATGGCCCGGGGATAGGGGTCCCTTGCGATGGGTCCTCAGGTGCTCGCTCTTGGTAGCGCCACAGCTGTTCAAAGAACCCAGGTGACGTGACATGCACCGACGCGAATCCCACAAGTGCCGAAGTTGGGCGTAGGAAAGGAGCGGTAGGAGACGGGTCAGAATGAGGCACTAGTAGGGGAACTGGTAGAGGAGTCGGTCTTGGGGTGGCTATAGGTGGTACTGGAGTTGCAAGCGACAGTGTTGCGGGCAGAATGTTAGGGCCAGAGGTTGGACGAGTGGTTGGGTCATCGGTATCTGGGCCCGTAATACCCTTCGGTTGGGACATCCGTTTCCTTACTCGACGTCCATCAGTTGGTCCGACAATTGGGCTGCCTGAATGACTGCAGGCAATTGAGGAAGGGACAGACAGGGAGCCTGTAGATGCCCAGGAGAAGGAGGAAGTATAACTGTAGCCATCACCTTTCAGGCTTTCCAACATGCATATACCAATTGGGCTCGGGTACGCCCTTCATTGGTCGTCTCTGGCTCTCATGGCCAATTCCATGCTGAAGTTCTCGGGCTTGGTATGGACGAGTGGGATTGGGGGCATGGCCTCTAACGTCAGTACCTCGTTCTCAGCATCAATACCATATCCTCCTTCGAAAGGCTTTTCCAATCCTGTAATCAGAGTCCTTAATGCTTGCTGATCCCTTATCATCCGCAGGTATGCCTCCTGCTGCACTGTCATGCATTCAACCGCTGCTGCAGTGATCCATTTCCGGAACACCCCCAGCTGCTGAGTGTTCCAGTTCCTTAGTTCCCACTTCGCTTACTCAATCGACTTGGATACCTTCCTGAGGATATAAGTTTCGACAAACTCGTACGACAACTCCCTAGGTGGGACTCTTTGGGGTGCAGGAGGGGTCATGTTGTCGACAAGGCAGGTTGTTGGAAAAATGAGAGCGCAGCAGCGCGGGAGTCTGTAATCAATTGGTCAAGGCATTTACTGCATAACAGAATCGAGGCAGCCTGCAGGAGCAACTAAGGCCGTCACAGTCAGTACCCCGAACATCCGAAAAAACCGTAGCCTGAAACACGTTGGTGGTATGTTCATCAAGATAAGGGTCTGAACCCCAGTTGGATTCCATTTTGAATAGAAGTTCGGCACTAGCCGTTGCGCTTTCCACCTGGGGCTACTTGTTCTAGACAAGGGTACCAGTATTCACGCAAGGTCAGTGCTGCAGGTCGAAAACAATTAATCGGGAGAGGAGGAAAGCGAGAAGCTCGGTTAATGATATACCGTAATGGAGGCACCCCTAGAAAGATGGATCCCAAGGTCTCGATCGCAACGAACAACTTCCAACTTATTGCCAAAAGTTCTCGCCAATGTAGGGGTAAAGTAGGTAAAACTTAATATCATTAAGCCTGATACTTCACTCAATGAAAGGTCTGGAGAGGATTGATTGTGGGAGTAGGAGAGTCCTGGCATAGACTTTCAGGTAGTTTTATCTTATGCCAGGAACTCCCTCATAAGCGTACTCCAAGCATTCGAGCACAGCCTTCTCCGCTAAGGGTGGTCTGACACGTCTCTGGGCACACCCTTCCAGCATGCATGTGTTGACACACTCTAGTCGGTATGCACGTTATGCAGTTATCGTTTCCGCCATGCAATTCCATTTTGCCTGCCGGAGTGAAAAGCTCTGCGTATCGACGTCTTGCCCGTGGCTAACAGTTAAGACGCCGCATGAGCTAGGCTATCTACGACACCATTCTCCTTTGTGTTGATCCCCACTTGGCCCCGGAAGCTACCGTGAGCGTTTTATCTATCTACTATTTACAGTTCTTGGGCTTCGAGTGTCTTTTGCAGGGGACGGTAATCCCGAAGGGGTCCAATGGGCGCTACCCATGACCACTACCTCGGACCCACTGTACCTGTGTTAGGAATTATGCTTATGGTGTCTTTGCACGTCCCTTTCAGAGCTTATGACATTGGGGACACTTTGAGGCATGGTAGGTGTAAAACTGTCCTGGCGGCCAGAGCACCACCCGCGACCACCTTCACGACCCCTACGGTTAACCCCCATTACCTCCGTCAGTTTCGGTCACTTTTAGTCTGAACAACCTGGAGGGGGTACTCCACCTTCCGCCCCATGCCGCCTGTTATATTCTGCGAACAGCTTACGGTCGACCGGATGGCAGCGACGTATACGGTGTTGCCAGCAGGTCTGGAAACCTTCTACTATGCTAGACTGTACACAACTACGCAACCATTAGACCATGACGTCTGGGCCTTAAGGCAGGGCTGGAGGGGTATGATAGGAATAATGTCTCGAATTTACAGCTTCTTCAGAGCTACCTAGCCCGCCCAATACTATCTCCCGGAACCCCAGATTCTAGTATATACGTGGCTTCGTGCGACAAACATTCCGGTAATTTTTCCCGCAGTCCCCAAGAAACTTCATAGTGAAAGGTAGCATCACCCATGACTTTTGGCAGGGTAACCTGATCCAAAGGGTAGGGTAACCTTGTCCTGCGGACAAGATAACTGTTCCCTGTTACCCAGGCTATCCCTTTGCCGGCGATAGATATATCTGACCTGTCTCAAGTTACTGAGCCTATCTGAGTGACCGCCCCTTCAGAAGTCCCTAAGTAGGCTGACACCTCTCCCGGGTGTACCCAGGTACCTTAGTACCTGGGCTGCCAATTCTGTTCACTCTCGAAGCCTGGGCCATCGTGTCTCCGTAGGTCACGTAACCACTTGCCTGCCAGTCCCTACCAGTTCGCTTCCAGCCTACCCGTATGGGTATAGGTTCCGACTGCCATAGGTCATGTCTGTTGGGTCATTATAATCCGCCCTAGCTACGTAACTGCCCCTGGGAGCTCCCTAAGTATGCTGAAACCGCTTCCCTGTTGTACCCAGGTATCTAAGTACCTGGCCAGCTAATTGTGTTCATCTCGGAGCCCGGGCTATCCGGTCTCCATGGGTCAAGTACTTACTTGCCTGCCAGTTCCTATCAGTTCACCTCCTGGCTACCGGTATGGGTGTAGGTTCCGACTGCCATAGCTCATATATGCTGGGTCGTTACAATTGGATATCATGCTCACAGCAACAGCTATGATCAGATTACCAGTGATACCTAAAGTCTCAAAGACACTGCTTAAGCTGTTTATTACTAGTATATACTGTATGTTTATTTCAACAGTAGAATCTGATGATTAGATAATTTATCTATTAAGATCACTTTGTCCTATTCGCATGCCTCTCTTTTAGCAAGTCAAGGAATCTTAGCCAGCTAGGTGAAACAAAGAAAAAGATAGGGTGAGTAGAGAGAAAAGGAAATCAACCGCTGCTTTTTTTTTGTTGAATCCCTTAATTGTTTGTAGGGTACAATCTCTGTATACAACTAGCAGGTTGTGACATAAAAACTCAAACCCACAACAAAGGAAAGAAAATTATAACAGAACCCACCAAACCAAATAACAAAATTCATCTTGGTGCTTAGGCCTTTCACCGCATCCTTTCTCTAACTCAACATATTTAGAAAGCAACTGTGATATTCTGGTAGAGGGCGTATCCCCTTTTAACGGAAAATTGACCTTATGTTTCGCAAACAACTTCAACAAATCATTCATGAAACCAATTTCTTCTTCCTTGAAACCAAACTGTAACGACCCAACGTACATCAGCTATAGCAGACGGAACCTATACCCATACAGGTAGCCAGAAGGCAAACTGGTAGGAACCGGCAGGCAAGTAAGTACTTGACCTACGGAGACCCGATGGCCCGGGCTCCGAGCAGGAACAGAAGTGGCTGGTCAGGTACCTAGGCACCTGGGTACACCCGGGAGCAGTGTCAGCGTACTTAGGGACCTCTCAATGGGCAGTTACTCCGTAAGGCAGGGTAACTGGAGAAAGGTCAGAAGTGGCTATCCAGACGACGGAATAGACCGGGTAACTGGGGAGAGTCTTCTTGTACATCGGACAAGGTTACCCTACCCACAGGACTGGGTTACCCTGCCATGAGGCTTGGGTTACCCTGCCCAAAGTCCTGGGTGACCCTACCTTTCAAAACGAAGTCCTTCTGGGGGTTTGGGAAAATTGACCGGAATGTTAGTCACGCGAAGCCATGCATAATACTGGAATCTGGGACTCCGGGAGATGGCATTGGGCGATCGACACAGCTCCGAAGAAGGTGGAAATTAGAGACAGTATTCCTATCATACCCCTGCGGCCCCGCCTTGAGGCCCGGACGTCATGGGCAAATGGTTGTGTAGTTGTGTGCAGTCTAGCAAAGAGGAATCATTGGAGACCTACATGCAACACCGTATACGTCGCTGCCGTCGGGTTGACCACAGTCTGTTCGCAGGATATATAAGGGGGCATGCGGTGGAAGGTGGAGTACCTCCTCCAAGTTGTTTGGCGTAAAACGGACCAAACCTGACGGAGTTAACGGGAGTTAACCGTGAGGGTCTTGAGAGTAGTCGCGGGTGGTGCCGGGAGCACTCGGAACGTTTTACACCCACCACGCCCAAAGATGTCCCCAACGCCATAGGCTCTGAGAGGGAAGTGCAGAGACACTGAAACCATGATTCTTACCACAGGTAAGGTGTATCCGAGGTAGTGGTCGTGGGTAGCGCCCATTGGATCACTCCTGGACCACCGCACCCTGCGGAAGACACCGGAAGCCCGAGACTCGTAAATAGTAGATAGACAAACCGCTCA
>PYWC01000008.1:1181413-1205184 GCA_003182015.1 Tuber magnatum | reverse complement strand
GTCTATGCGAGAACTCTCCCACTCCAACAATCAATCCTCTCGAGACCTTAATTGAGTGAAGCGTCAGGCTTAACGATATTAAGTTTTACCGTCTACTTTACTTTTACATCTGTGTGAACTTTTGGCGATAAGTTTGAAGTTGTTTGGTGCGGTCACAACCTTGGGATCCATCTTCCTAGGGGTGCCCCCATTACACAAACACCGCCGAATTCATGCCAAAATCATGCACCCTCTCGCCTAGTGTCCTCCAAGTCTTCTCCATTACCGGGCATCTATCCATTACATGCCCCCATGTATCTTCTTCCAGTTCTCATCTCCTGAATATGCAGTCTTGCTCCCTTGTCTTCCAATCCCACTTATCTGCGAGATAGCTCTTTCCTGCCTTGATCTGATGCATCCATCCTGCTAGGAACTTCGGCTTGTTCCTATCGGTTCAGCACAAGCAGTACAGTGGTTTCCACTTGTACCGTTCCAGGTATGGGCGTTCGCACTAAAGGTAATAAACTTGACTCCTGATATGATCTACTCCTGTCCAGTACTTCTCATCATTCGTGTCTGAGGTTGTATAGAAGGGATGCGGTTTGAGTGGGAGTACCCACCCTTGATAGATTACCTTTGCAATCGTGGCGCATCTATCCATTGGTAGGTACTGTTGTACTGAGGTTGCGCTGCTTGAGTTGCACGTCGTTGGTCGGGTTCCTCCAGGCTTCTTGAAGGCCTGGTGTCTCACTGTTTCAATTCTAAATGGTATTCTCATCGGGAATCCCCCCGGCATTAGGGCCATGGCAGGAAATCAACACCTCTCTATAACTTTACTTATACTATGATAGAAACTTCAACAAAGCCTAAACTTCCTCTATAATTGCTATGTTGTCCCAAGCCTGTTTGATAAATATCTTAGACCAGCAACACATAAAGCAAACATTTTCCAAATTCCCAAAAGTCCTCAGCGGACCCATATTACTTGTTGAGTACTAGTCATACTGGCATATATTTCTTGAGATCTTGATAGATGTGGAATTGATTTACTCCCTTTGAAAACAAATTACTCTCATCCCCTGACAATAAAGAGACCTGAATCTACTCCTTTGTATTTCCAATAAGACCACAGAGATTTGTTGATTCCGCTCTGTCATGGCCACCTGACTGGGATATGGTGGTCTTGAATTATTGGTTGCATATAGTTGAACAGGGGCTTGGATGGTCGTCTAGCAATAGAAGGGGTTACTTAGCCAAGGTTCCGTGTATTGAAACCTCATAGCAACTGATAGAAGGTTGTGGCTACGCATGAGGGAAGGGTTAGAGGTATGGGATTTGTTAGTTAGAGATTTTCCTTTATTATATAAGAGGGTATACCTTTCTGTAATTTTACTTTCCTTATGCAACCTAGTAATTTCCTGCCTAGACCTCTACTTTGGAATTACAACTTGGTTCCTTCTTTGCATTACCAGAACCCGTGAACCCTAACCCTGACCCCCAAGACCCTGTTCCCGACATTCGGGAGCCTTGATACAAATACATCTTGCTTGTATACCTCTACCCCTCTCTCATCTCGCCTACTCCGATGGGCCGTAGACCATCTGCCCTTGGCCCCACATGTGTCCTGCCTGTTACACTCTCTTACTCTCCTTCTCACATTTTTATTTCTCCATGTATTCCTTGATATATTTTTCAGCTTTATGGTGCATGTCATCTAAAGCCTGTACTTAGGGTGTTGCAAAATGTAATGCTTTATGTAATCAGGGTTAAGGTATCTAAATGTAAAAAAATAGTTTCTGGAGTCCAGCTGTTCAAGCCTGGAGGTGAGTTGAGTTATTTTTATCTATTTTAATAATAGCTAAGAGGCTCGAAATAAGATATCTGTCAACAACAACTATGCATCCTCTCTCCACTGCATACCTTATTTAATGATATTTCACAATAGACAATGTACCACAACCACAATCCTTCGATTTATCTCCTGCGGTAAGTCGACCTGCCTTCAATTCAGCGAATGAATTCCTACCTGCTTCGGCCAAGTCAATTAATCTGAGTACTCTACGATTCCAAGCCAGAAGGGCTAGAAGTAGTCAGTAACAAATTACAGTAAGTGACCCTATGGTGAACAAAAGATTTAAGCAGATGTGAGCTGATTGAAATAGACCAATAGAATGGTGCTTTTCCAGTAAGAAGTCCAACCACAAATGCACTTTGTGTACACATATACTATTAGTGCTATGCTGTCAATCAAGCCTTCTCTATTACAGAAGCCTCTTCCCACACACCCATCACCAGCGATACTGAGACTACGCAAGGCTCCAATGAAGACCCAATCTGCGAGCATCGAGCTCTTGCCAATGAGCTGAAAGTGGACTACAAGGCCTGGCCTCGAAGATGAATGCTTGTTAACAAGGTATGTCCAAGGGGCCTACATATCCTACAGGCTACATTTAAGGATATTAGGAAAAAGTTGTTTCCCAGAACTAGCATGATTTATCAAAGGCATACTGGACTGTATTTGACCTGGTATTATGAGGTGTATTTGTTTTCAAGACTTCAATTAAGGCACAAGAGAGATGCTTTGAAAGAGCCAGATATCTTTACTAGGATTAAAACCCTACTGATATACAGAAAGGAACTGGTTCAGAAGGTGGCTCAAGGAGGAGGATGGGGTAGAAGGGTCCAGGAGAGAATTATGGCTCATGAGGTATTGTGGGTCAAAAAGTGAATGATACCACAACCAGGTTATGGGAGACATAAAAAGGTGATCTCACTGTTAGAGGATCCTGATACACTCTTGGCTATTAGAGAATATGTTCTCCAAGTTGGTGATAGTGAGTTTTAATTCTTTCTATATGAATTATCTCCACATGCCTGATGAATAAGAACTAATTCAACTGATTATATATAGAGCTTAATGCATGAATTCTGACTGAGGCTGTTGCAAGATATTGGCAAAGATCCCAATCTGAGGATGATGATGTGGCTAACCCCTCACTCAACACTATAGCCCATGAAGTTGAGAGGGCTATTTTGACACCCACTGCAGCCTAATAGCTTCGGAAACTTGGATTCAAGTATACAGAATACCAAAAGGGAATATACAATAATGGACATGAATTGGAGAATGTTAAACTCGACACGGATTAGATATTTCTTTCTTGAAAGGAGGCTGCTAGAGAGGGACTTCTGTCCAGGGATGAGCACCTTCAAGAAGTTCTCAATCCCGGTCATCTTTCAGGAATTGTACCACCAGTAGTCCTGGTCACTCCGGATGAGTGCACCTTGAACTCTAATGATAGAAAGTATTATATCTGGGTCCATCCACAGCACAAACCTTTAAGAAAAAAGAGACGTGGCCAAGGCTATTATGTTTTAGACTTTATTACTCCTATTGGATGCCTGAGGGAGGGACAAGCTTGTACAATTATCAAGTGTAGTGGGGATGTCTGGTGGGATGGAGATAAACGACTTAACCAAGTAGTTGAAAAGGCAATTCCAGTATTTGAAGCTCAATTGCCTGGCTGCAAGGCACTCTTTACCTTTGACAATGCCCACAATCACCTGAAGCTTGCCAACAATGCTCTTTGCATATCTAAAATAAACCTTGAACCAGATGGAAAAAATGCAAACAGGATGCGAAATACTTATGTTTCAGATCCCAACCACCATGAGGGGGCTATATTCAGTTCATAGTATTACAAGATAGAAGACCAAAGGGCCTTAAGATTGTCCTCAGTGAAGGAGGTCTTTGGCCATGGGATGGAAAGCGATTTCTAGCTTAGTGTTCAATTAAGTCGATCAGTGGAAAATCTAGTAAGCCTAATAAGAGATGCCTAGATGGAGGAAGCTGTTCTACAGCGGTAGTTCTGGCCTCACAGACAGACTTTCATATGCAGAAGAGTCAAAATGAGCAGGCCAGACTTGATGCTGGCCATGAGATAATATTCTACCCAGCCTTCTATTGTGAGATTAACTTCATTAAGTATTATTGGGGAGCAGCAAAGCACTATACGCGCAAGACCTGTGAGTATGATTTTGAGTCTCTCCAGTGTCTTGTTCCTGAGGCTTTGGGTGGTGTGTCTCCTCATCTGATTTGGGAATGGTGGGCAAAGACACAAAGAATAAGGGAAGCCTATTGGTCCAAAGTCAGGTATGGGTCTCCTGAGTATGGAAATCCTGTTCATAAAAGATATCAATGACATCGTTGAGTCACTGGTTAAAGTTGAATGTACTTTAATATAATTAAATAAAAGTTATGCTTTACTTATATTGCAATCATTATCAGACTTATGATATTTCTTTCATGAGTAGCCTTTATTAATAAACTTTGAGTTGGTTGCAAAAATATTGAGAAAAACTGAGATTATATCAAGGCTTGAACAGCTGGCCTCCAAAAACTATTTTTTTACATTTATGTATCTTAACCCTGATCACATAAGGTATTGCCTTTTGCAACGCCATGGGTGCACACTTTAGATGATATGTATGATACTTAACAATATATGATAACTTGTACACCTATAGCTTGTTGACTAGCTTAGGTGTAAGAGCAAAGCAGGAAAACCTTTACTTACATGGGTTATCAGATCACCCTTTTGACATATGAAATAACCTATCATAAGTTGTACTCAGGGAGTGCTGAAAGTGAGGCATACCCTATATACGGTAACTAGGGGTTTTCCCTATACGAACCCACTTTATGGCTTTTTTTGTTAGGGGAAAAAGGTTGTGTGCGCTCTCAGGCTAGGAAATAAACCTGGACATTTCATGGCACCATGTCTAACTTACTGTAACGACCCAGCATACAGGAGCTATAGTAGCCGGAACCTACACCCATACAGGTAGCTCGGAGGCGAACTGGTAGGAACCGGCAGGCAAGTGAGTACTTGACCTACGGAGACCCGATGGCCCGGGCTCCGAGATGAGCAGACTTAGTGGACACAAGTATTTAGGTACATGGCTACGCCCAAGGTTGGTGTCAGCGTACTTAGGGACCTATGAAGGGCCAATACACAGCTAGGCTGGGTAACTAGAGAAAGGCCGAGTGTGTCTATCCCCGGAAGAGGGATAGATAGGGTAACAGGAGAAAATCCACTTGTCCACCGGACAAGATTACCCTACCCACAGAACAGGGTTACCCTGCCTTGAGGCTTGGATTACCCTGTTCAAGGACCTGAGTTACCCTACCTGCCAATACGAAGTCCCTCGGGGAGTTTGGGAAAAATGACTGGAATGTTTGTCACACGAAGCCATGCATAATACTGGAATCTGGGGTTCCGGGAGATGCTATTGGGCGAGCTACGCAGCTACGAAGAAGCTGTAAATTGAAGACATTATTCCTATCATGCCCCTCCGGCCCCGCCTTGAGGCCCGGACGTCATGGGCAAACGGTTGCGTAGTTGTGTGCAGTCTAGCAAAGGAGGATCTTTGGAGACCCGCTTGCAACACCGTATACGTTGCTGCCGTCCGGTCGACCGTAAGCTGTTCGCAGGATATATAAGGGGGCATAGGGTGGAAGGTGGAGTACCTCCTCCAAGTTGTTCGGAGTAAAACGGACCAAAACTGACGGAGTTAACGGGAGTTAACCGTGGGGGTCCCGAAGGTAGTCCCGGGTGGTGCCGGGACGACTGGGAACGTTTTGCACCTACCACGCCCAAGGATGTCCCCAACGCCATAGGCTCTGAGAGGGAAGTGCAGAGACACTAAAAGCATGATTCCTACCGCAGGTAAGGTGTATCCGAGGTAGTGGTCGTGGGTAGCGCCCATTGGATCACTCCTGGACCACCGTACCCTGCGGAAGACACCGGAAGCCCGAGACTCGTAAATAGTAGATAGATAAACCGTTCACGGTAGCTTCCGGCGTCAAGAAGAAATCAACGCGCATGGGAAGGGTGTCATAGATAGTCTAGTTCAGCAAGGGGTCTTGACAGTTAGCCACTGGCAAGTCCCCGATGCGCAGAGGTTTTCACTCCGGCGGGCAGAATGGAAATGCGCCGCAGAAACGATATGCACATATGGTGAACGCCGACTAGAGCGGGTCGACACATACATGCCCGGAGGGGGTGTCAGGAGACGTGTCGGACCGCCCTTAGCGGAGAAGGGTGTGCTCGAACAGTTGGAGTAAACTGATGGGGGAGTTTCTGGCATAAGATAAAACTACCTGAAAGTCTATGCGAGAACTCTCCTACTCCAACAATCAATCCTCTCGAGACCTTAATTGAGTGAAGCGTCAGGCTTAACGATATTAAGTTTTACCGTCTACTTTACTCTTACATTTGTGTGAACTTTTGGCGATAAGTTTGAAGTTGTTTGGTGCGGTCGCAACCTTGGGATCCATCTTCCTAGGGGTGCCCCCGTTACAGTATATCGTTAAGCGAGCTCCTCGCTTAACTCCTCTCCTGATTAATTGTTTTTCGACCTTCGGCACTGACCTTGCGTGAATACTGGTAACCTTGTCTCGAACAAGTAGCCCAGGGTGGAAAGCGCAATGGCTAGTATCGAACGTCGACCCAGAATGGAATCCAACTCGGATTCAGACCTTGACCTTGACGAGAACTCCGCCAACACATTTCGTGCTTCGGTGTTCGCGGACGTCCGCGGTATTGAATGGGACGGTCACCAATTGCTCCTGGAGGCCGCCCCTATTCAACTACCTGATGAATGTGTTGATCTTATGATTACAGACCCTCGCGCTGCGGCGCTTTCGTTCTTCCAAGACGCCGCCCTCGTCCACAACATGCTCCCTCCTCCACCGCAAGGAGTACCCTTTAGCGAGTTCTCCCGCGAGTTCGTCGAACCTTACATCGTCCGGGAGGTATCCAAGTCGATTGAGGATGCGAAGCGGGAACTGAAGAACTGGAATGCCCAGCAGCAGCAGGTGTTCCGTAAACAGATTACTACGGCAGCGGTGGAATGGATGAAGGTACAGCAGGAGGCATACCTGCGAATGTTAAGAGACCAGAAGGCATTGAAGGATCGTATGGCAGCGCTGGAAAGGGCCTTCGCGGGAGGTTATAGTATTGATGCTGAGAATGACGTACTGATGATAGAGGCGGCGCCCCCACTCCCACTTGTCCACACGAAGCTGGAGAACTTCGGGATGGAACTGGCTATGAGAGCCCGGGATGAACAGTGGAGGGCGTACCTAAGCCCCGTGGGCATACGGATGTTGGAAAGCCTCAAGGGGGAAGGATACAGTTATACCTCGTCCTTCACAAGAGCATCAACAGGCTCGCTGTCTGTCCCCTCCTCGATCGCCCGCAGTTGTTCAGGAAGTCCGGCGATTGGACCAACCGATGGGCGTCGGGTTAAGAAAAGGACGTCCAAGCCAAAGGGTATCACAGCACCAGATACACCTGACCCTACTCCTCGGCCGACCCCTGCTCCCATTAACCCCCCTGCAACACCGTCGGTTGCAACTCCCGTACCTCCTATTGCTGCCCCAAGACCCACACCTTTACCAGTTTCATTGCCCCCTCCTGATACCTTCCCTGTCGCAGCTTTCCCGCCAACAGTATCGGCTACCCCAGGGTACCGACCGCTGCGTGCGGCTTCACCTGGATTCTTTGAACAGGTCAGGCGCCAGGAAGAGCGAGCACCCATGGCTCCATCACGAGGGACTCCGATCCCCGGACCTGGGACACCCGCTCGTTCCGTTCCTTGGGCACCCGTGATTCCCTCTGCCCCCTCAAAACCAACTCTTCCCTCCATCCTCCCCACGATCACTAGTGGTGAGTCGGACAGCCAAGACGAGTACTGTCTGTCGGGCTGCAAATCGGAAGAAACCCGTATGGGGTGGATTCATTACCACACGTACGGGTGCAGGAAGGGACCACGGACCCCGGTAAGGCACCGAAGAAGACAGAAGGAGGGAGACGGACGACCAACATGTGGGTACTGTGGGTCATGGAGACACGCGGGGCCCCCAATGCAACCTTTGAGTTGTCCAGAGCTTCAGTCGTTTCTGGCGACAACTCAGGCGGCTCCGAACCCAACTCCTGAGAGGGGGCAACGACCTGTTCCACCACCGGCATCAGTACCATCAGGGGCTAACCCCCCCGAGGATGGGAATCAGGATGGCCAGGAGGAAAGGTTTGATGGGTATGATAGACCCCGCGAGACCCCAGGTGGAAATACCGGGGGTAGTGGAGGTGGAAATGGACCACCTGTCGGTGGTACTACGGGAGCAGGTGGAGATCCTGGGGACTCTGACCATGATAGCTCGGATGATGATGATGCCGATTCTCTCCCCGACTTGACCCCTTTTCTCGGCGCTCGCAAGGATGACTGGAGCGACGAGAAGAAACGACGGTGGGACCGCCGTGCTAAGAAGCTGTCAAGGGAACTACGGAGTAGGGCGGCTGCACGACCATCATCTAGACAACGGCAGAAGAAGCCGGAAAAGCTGAGCGGCATTCCGGCGTTTAAGGGAAAGGTCACCGAACTCGCCAGCTTCCTGACGCTGGTAGAGGTTAAGTTCAAGTACTTTGCTGGGTGCAGGTTGACCGATATGGACAAGGTAAACCTGGTGATCCCCCTTCTAGAAGATACTGCCCGAACATGGTATCTTGGGCTGCACTCCCACATCAATAAGGAGGCAGCCAAGCGTACCGGAGTTCCAGTTAATAACAGTAACCCGTTAAGAACGTGGAAAGGATTCCGGGAACGGCTTGAACGGAGTTTCGGCGGTGACCAAGCGGAACGAGACCGATCCCTCCTTGAGTGGCGAGACCTAGTGATGAAGCCACATCACATCGATGAGTACCTGGACAAGATAATTGACTATATGTATAAGCTTAGCTATACAGACCCTGTGCAGGTACGAGATAAGGTACGGTCGGGCATTACTCAAGAAGTGAGGAACACGTGGGCACTGAAGGAGCCCCATCCTACCGACTTGAACGACTACCTTGATCTTCTTCGGAAGGTTGGACACACACTGGAAGACAACACCCGGTTCAGCAACCGAGTTATCCACCCTGTCCAACGGTCTCAACCAACGGACAAGAAGGAGGATAGGTCCTCAACTTCCGGAAGGTTTAAAAAGAAGGATAAAGGTTCGGGCAGACAGAACCAGCGGTCTGCCAAACCTACTAATTTCAATGCGGGGAAACAGGCAAAGCCGGGGACTTCTGAGTATGCCCTGGCGCATAAGGAAATCCCGTCGACTTTGACCGAACGTCGGAGAAAGCACAACCAGTGCACCAAGTGTGGACAAACGGGTCACTTTTGGAGAAAGTGCACCGCGACGTCCCCAGTCGTTAGTTCGTCCAAACAGGCTCGTGGGTTGAAACGGTCAGCCCCGGTAAGCGAGCCCTCAGGTACGGACAAGCGACTAAAGCGCATCGAAGCGCCACCTCCGGCTACCTCGTCAAAGATACTTGAAGTCCGACAGGCATCACCTCAGATTATGGAGGTTGATACTGACGGCTCAGAATAGGTAAGACCCCATTCTGTGAAAGGTATAACCTTAATAACCTGTATCCATAGACCCCTGCGGGATGGATGAAAAGGAGCCCCGGAAGTGGCTTCTGGGATGGGTAAGTACCCCTCTACTGCATGAACGACCCTGATGCTGACTACACCCAGGTGGTGTGGGCAGATAGATGTTGAAGGCCGTGTGCGGTGGACAGGGTGATCTCTCCTTTGTGGGTTTTCAGGTTATTTCCTTTGTTCTAGTTATTTGTATTTCTTTCAGGATTTCTTTACTGGGACGGACAAGTCATAGGACATTATTTTCGGTTGAGGCTGGGAGAGATCTCGCTCGCGGAGACGCTCGACATTGGGGAAGCAAGGTTGCTTCACTTGGAACCGGTCCAACAGCGGACTTCTACCCACCTCGGGAAAATTTGTTATGTACAAGCGGGATTAGTTCAGGCTGGACTTGATTGAATAAATGATACTATGATCAAGTTTACCTGAGGAGGGTTTAGTACCCGAAATCATGCTGGCGTGATAGTAAACACCCTAGCTATTGATAAAACGATTCCCAATCCCTTAACGTTTACCGACCCGTTGTGGCCGCTCTTGTGTCGAAAGGCAAGAGATCAGAATTAGTAAGCCAAGATGACTAAGTCCCTAAGACAAGTGAAGAGGCAGAAGCGTGATAACTTGCCTCGCCATACCAAGTCTATCCACCTGAGGGTAAGGCTAGACTGGAAGATTGGAGCTAGACAGGTAAGCGCTGAGGCGCTCCTGCTACTCGACAGTGGAGCTACTGGGCCAGTGCTTAGTAGCCGATGGGTTAAACAAACGCAGGCACCATGTGTACGACGAAAGGTACATGTGCCGATAAGCGACGCAAGCGGTAATCACATTCCGGGGTCAGGTCTGCACTATACCAAATCATTGGACATGAGAATAGGCGACCACCATAACGAAATGCGGTTTGAAGTCGCGGACATGCCCGACACCAAGGTGGACGGGTACCTACCTATGTCTTGGTTGAAGGACCATAATCCCGACATAGATTGGAAGACAGGATCACTAACCTGGCGCTCAGATTTCTGCAAGGCTAATTGCCTGGCAGAGCAGGGGCGGTTAGTGTTCATGACCGATGAAGAGTTGCTAGCTGAAGACCCTAGTAATGTGTACCTGTTGGGAATTGTACAATTCTCCGATGAGGAAGGTGCTGACATTACTGTCAAGCTACTCCCTGAGTATAAGGACTACGGGGACATCTTCAGTCAAGAACGGATTGAGGCCTTGCCGGAGCACTCAAAGTATGACCACACGATCGAGTTGCTACCCGGGACTCAACCTCCGTTTGGGCCTATCTATCCGTTATCGGAAAAGGAGCTTAAGGCACTCCGGGAATATCTCAATGACATGCTGCGAACGGGGAAGCTACGGCGATCCAGTTCCTCAGCAGCAGCCCCTATCCTCTTTGTGCCAAAACCAGATGGTACATTAAGACTGGTAATAGATTACCGAGGGCTGAACAAAATCACGGTGAAGAGCAAGTACCCTCTACCGCTGATGAATGAACTGCGAGATAGGTTAGGAAAAGCCGTTGTGTTCACTAAGTTGGACTTGAAAAACGGCTACTATCTTCTGAGGATGGCAGAAGGTGAGGAATGGAAGACGGCCTTCCGGTGCAGATATGGACTGTATGAATACACGGTCATGCCGTTTGGGTTATGTAATGCCCCGGCAACTTTCCAGAGCATGATAAATGAGGTCTTTCGAGATCTCATGGATGAAGGAGTCATCGCGTATATGGATGACATCCTGATCTACTCCGAAACTATGGAAGAGCACGTCGCGATGGTAAGGCGTGTAATGGAGAAATTGCGGAAAGCTAGACTATGTGTAAGTATGAAGAAGTCCAGTTTCCACCAACGGGAGGTTGAATTCCGCGGATATAGGATCTCCGATATGGGGATCTCTATGTTGTCGGAAAAGGTGCAGACAATCAAAGATTGGGCACCTCCGACATGCGTCGTCGACGTTCAAAGCTTTATGGGCTTTGCCAACTTCTATCGTCGGTTCATAGAAGGGTTCAGCAAGATAGCGAAACCCCTCACGGACTTGACAAAGAAGGATGTCCGATGGGAATGGACACCTGCATGTGAGCAGGCCTTCAATCATTTAAAGGAAGCGTTCACGTCCAAACCTATCCTAGCACATTTTGACCCTGAACGGCCAACACGGCTAGAAACCGACGCTAGTGACTTTGCATTAGGAGCCGTTCTCTCCCAGTTATGTGAGGATGAGAGATGGCATCCGGTGGCCTACCATAGTAGGAAGTTCCACCCAGCGGAGATTAATTATGATGTCCATGACAAGGAAATGACAGCCATCGTGGCGGCGTTCAAGGAATGGGATCATTTGCTACGCTCGGTAACGGACCAGTTGGTGATCTATACGGATCATAAGAACTTGGAGTACTTCAATAGTACCAAGGTCCTTAACCGAAGGCAGCACCGCTGGGCTGAATTCCTGCAACCATTTAACTTCAAGGTGGTTTACCGAGAAGGACGGTTGAATGAGAAGGCGGATGCTTTGTCGCGGCGTAGGGACTACCGCCCTGAAGGGGGGAGTGATTTTCCGCCACAGTCGTTTTTTCGCCCCGGACAGTGGGTTGGGAGCCAGGAACGGGACATCTTGCGACCACAGGTGTTGCAAGTGTGCCAGGGATTTCGGCTCAAGTCTTCCTTTTTGGATCAGTTGCGGGTAGCGATAACCGAAGACCAGGAGTACTTAAGGATCCTGAAGGCAACAGCTGCAGGTGACAAAGAGGTCGACCGACATTTCACGACGGAAAAGGGCTTACTCCTGTACAAGAACAGGTGGTATGTTCCCAAGGGTCAGAATCTGAAGCAGACAATCATGAAGGCAGAACATGACTCCCGAATCGCGGGACACTTCGGGACTTACAAAACCATTGGCAGGGTGAGGGCTAACTTCTACTGGCCTAAGATGGATGAGCATATCACTGACTATGTGCGGACATGTGATGCATGCCAAAGAAATAAATCCATCAGGCACAAGAAGTTCGGGCTGCTGGAACCTATCGATGTTCCTATGCGGCCTTGGACAGCAATTTCAATGGATTTCATTGTCGCGCTGCCAGAGTCCGAAGGGTATACCAAGATCTGGGTCATAGTAGACAGGTTTTCGAAAATGGCCCATTTCATACCCCTGACCACTGAGGTACCTATCAAGGAGCTTGCCTTGATATTCCTGAAGGAGGTTTGGCGCCTTCATGGACTGCCAGAGTCAATCATCTCCGACCGAGATAGCCGATTCACATCCAAGTTCTGGATGAGTCTGATGCACTTGCTGCAAGTGAAACTAAACGTTTCGACTGCATTCCACCCAGAGACTGATGGGCAAACCGAGAGGGTTAATCAGACACTGGAGCAGTACTTGCGTAGTTACTGTTCCTATCAACAGGATGACTGGGTCTCGCTGCTACCCCTTGCGGAGTATGCGTATAACACCTCAACATCAGAATCCACCAGGTTGTCACCATTTGAGATCAACTATGGGTTCAACCCACGAACAAACTGGTCGGGTGTTGTGTCTGACAACCAAGGGATACACCCAAGTAGTGAACTCTTGGTTAAGGAATGGGAAGGAACCTGGCAACAGATTCGAGAAACGATTAAACGGGCACAGGAAAGGCAGCGGAAATGGCATGACCAGAAACGGCTGCCATCCCCGGACTATGTTACCTTGGAAGATGTGGCTGCTGGGCGGGCTAAGAAAGCGGACCGCGTGATGTTGAACCGGAAGAACATCCGCACCAAGCGTCCCATGGAGAAGCTGGACCACCGGATGTTTGGCCCTTTCGTGGTCAAACGTCGGGTGGGTACCCGAGCATACGAACTCCAATTGCCCACCCGATGGAGCATCCACCCGGTTTTCAATGTCACGCTGCTGGAACCCTATCGCGAGGATCCGGAATCGGGTAGGATCAAGGAGATCCCTACCCCCGAGCTCGTGGACAATGAGCCCAGTTACGTCATCGAAGCTGTTGTGGACAGTCGCTGGTATGGTGGAACAAAGGCGAAGTTTCCGTCGCGCTTTGTCCAGTACCTGGTTTCATGGGAAGGCTATGGAGCTGAGGAGAACTCATGGGAGCCCTATGAGATGCTAGAAGGGACAGGCTTACAGGCCATGCTAGATTTCCACCAAAGATATCCGTCCAAGCCCAGGGACCATCGGGTCTTGGGGGAATCGAGTCGTGGAAACAAAAGACGACGCTAAACGGTCCGGGACGGACCGTAGAGAAGAGGGGAGTGATGTAACGACCCAGCATACGTGAGCTATGGCAGCCGGAACCTACACCCATACAGGTAGCTCGGAGGCGAACTGGTAGGAACCGGCAGGCAAGTGAGTACTTGACCTACGGAGACCCGATGGCCCGGGCTCCGAGATGAGCAGACTTAGTGGACACAAGTATTTAGGTACATGGCTACGCCCAAGGTTGGTGTCAGCGTACTTAGGGACCTATGAAGGGCCAATACACAGCTAGGCTGGGTAACTAGAGAAAGGCCGAGTGTGTCTATCCCCGGAAGAGGGATAGATAGGGTAACAGGAGAAAATCCACTTGTCCACCGGACAAGATTACCCTACCCACAGAACAGGGTTACCCTGCCTTGAGGCTTGGATTACCCTGTTCAAGGACCTGAGTTACCCTACCTGCCAATACGAAGTCCCTCGGGGAGTTTGGGAAAAATGACTGGAATGTTTGTCACACGAAGCCATGCATAATACTGGAATCTGGGGTTCCGGGAGATGCTATTGGGCGAGCTACGCAGCTACGAAGAAGCTGTAAATTGAAGACATTATTCCTATCATGCCCCTCCGGCCCCGCCTTGAGGCCCGGACGTCATGGGCAAACGGTTGCGTAGTTGTGTGCAGTCTAGCAAAGGAGGATCTTTGGAGACCCGCTTGCAACACCGTATACGTTGCTGCCGTCCGGTCGACCGTAAGCTGTTCGCAGGATATACAAGGGGGCATAGGGTGGAAGGTGGAGTACCTCCTCCAAGTTGTTCGGAGTAAAACGGACCAAAACTGACGGAGTTAACGGGAGTTAACCGTGGGGGTCCCGAAGGTAGTCCCGGGTGGTGCCGGGACGACTGGGAACGTTTTGCACCTACCACGCCCAAGGATGTCCCCAACGCCATAGGCTCTGAGAGGGAAGTGCAGAGACACTAAAAGCATGATTCCTACCGCAGGTAAGGTGTATCCGAGGTAGTGGTCGTGGGTAGCGCCCATTGGATCACTCCTGGACCACCGTACCCTGCGGAAGACACCGGAAGCCCGAGACTCGTAAATAGTAGATAGATAAACCGTTCACGGTAGCTTCCGGCGTCAAGAAGAAATCAACGCGCATGGGAAGGGTGTCATAGATAGTCTAGTTCAGCAAGGTGTCTTGACAGTTAGCCACTGGCAAGTCACCGATGCGCAGAGGTTTTCACTCTGGCGGGCAGAATGGAAATGCGCCGCAGAAACGATATGCACATATGGTGAACGCCGACTAGAGCGGGTCGACACATACATGCCCCGAGGGGGTGTCAGGAGACGTGTCGGACCGCCCTTAGCGGAGAAGGGTGTGCTCGAATAGTTGGAGTAAACTGATGGGGGAGTTTCTGGCATAAGATAAAACTACCTGAAAGTCTATGCGAGAACTCTCCTACTCCAACAATCAATCCTCTCGAGACCTTAATTGAGTGAAGCGTCAGGCTTAACGATATTAAGTTTTACCGTCTACTTTACTCTTACATCTGTGTGAACTTTTGGCGATAAGTTTAAAGTTGTTTGGTGCGGTCGCAACCTTGGGATCCATCTTCCTAGGGGTGCCCCTGTTACACTTACCCTTGTACCCTAGTAGAGTATCATACATCCAGTTATCAGAAGGGCTTGTGATCTGAGACATGTTTAATTATAGTTGTGCCATAGGTCTTGGGTCACAATAGTGGAGTTGTCAGTAGGTGGTATGAGCAATTACCACAATCAATAGGTGCAAACAATTAATCATGTAACGTGTTGGAACTGGGTTCTAATCATGTAGCAGTACAATAGAAGCAGATAGCTTCTTGGTCAACAAAAAGCAAGGGCTGCTTACTAAAGGAGACTTGGAGAGGATATAGTAGGGAATCAAAGAAGTAACTATTCAACTAAGTATATTTAGAATACTGTCTGTCAAAGTTTGCTTCTTCCATTGCAGAAATCGGGAGTCTTTAAATACAACTTATTCCTTGTATGCAGTGTGTGTCATAAGCGGTGACAGGGGAGGGAGGTTTCTTATGTGAATGGAAGACTCAGAACAGAATATTAGGAGAACTAAGTAAGGGTAACCGGCAAGGCAGATTGGTTAGTCTTTCATATCATCACTCACATTATCGTCATACGGTCTTATACGACTGACAGCCGTAAGTCGCTAGTATGTTATGATTGGTCAATATGTTTGGATGACCCGCAATTGTGAGATCATATGATATAATGACTTTTGCACCTGACTCAATTAGTGCATCATAGGTCTTGCACAAGTGATCCACTTAGCGCACATGACCATGGCAGGGGACTTAGAGGTATGAGTCACAGGGTTAGGGTGGGCATGAAGAGTGAGTATAAAAGGGGTCACTAGGACCTAGGAGGATGAGCTCTTCCTGCTATCATCTTTGTATCTTCTTACCAATAAATTTATCACTATACACTTCCCCTACATGATCCTGCTATGCAACTACCCTGGAAAGAAAGTAATAAGATAGGAGCCTTGTGTGCTTAGCAATTCAACTCGGAAGAAGACGTGTAGTCTCGAGTGTTCGACATGAAGATATCATCACCAGTGTAAGGAAAGTGCCAACTGGTAGGAATTGTTACATTTGATGACATCACCACAAAATACACTGAATGATACCAGACAACCAAAGGGGAGTATAGGCAACAGCACAACAACAGCAAAATGGATTATGATGACAACGAAATCACCGCTCACCTAAAACTTCAAGGGTGAGGACAGGAGCTGGAGAGAGTAGTGCGCTTACAAGGAACTGATAGACCTTGGAGCCCAGTTACACCAGAAGGGCAAGAACAAGAAGAAACTTCGTCCTCGGATAAGGAAACGGAAATGAGGATGTCAGAGACAGGAGTGGCTGCCCTGCAGGTTCAGGCAGTGGGCGGGACGGCAGAACAACTTACAGCCCTGCTAGCGATGTTACAGACAGGGCAACCCAGTAGAGAAAACATACCCAAGGTGAAAGAAGTTGATATTTTCAGAGGGGAAAGAACACAGTTAGGAGAATTTCTCTTCCAGCTCGAACAATACTTGAGAGTCAAGAACTACAGAAATGATCGGGATACTACTAAGGTACCCAACATCAAATTACTATTACAGGATACTGCCAGCCAATATATAACCCCTTAAGTCGAAGGTTCCAAAGAATGAGAATAGGAAACATGCGAAACCTTCCAGAAGGTCCTAAACGAATGATTGAGAGACATGGATGCAAAATTGATGGCCCGGAGCAAGTTGAAAGTCATGCAATAAGGGAGGAAAGATATGATGGACTTTTGAAATTAGTTCCAATACCTAGCCATGGAGGCCGAATATGATGATGAAACACTCTACAGATACATGCTACTGGCTTGTACCACCCAGCTGCAACAAGCATGCAGCATGGCCAAGACCAAATAGATGACAATGGTGGATTTCGCCATATAGGCAATTGAAAGAGAGCAACAGTTGGCAATGATCCGACATGTCCAAAAAAGGAAGTCCTCCATAAATGAATATAGGACTGCATCATGGAATCAGGACCGAATGTTCCAACAAACGCACTTAACAATGACACAGGGGGGGTGACACAACAGATCTCGATACAACCAGAAGAAGGCCAAACCGAAACCTGTCCCAATAAGAATACGAACAAGGATTGAAAGGCAGACTACACCTGAGATACGGAGAGAGTGGCCATATAGTGCGCAACGGTGGACTACCATGAGACGGAGAAGAGAGGACACAATCCGAAAGATCAGGACCTGTTAGGCCCGGAAGCCTAGTACCAGCCATGACCAAGGTAGGTAAAATAAATCCCAACAGTGAGGATGAAGAGGTGGAAAAAGATGACCGTCCGCAGCAATAGGTGGTCTGAGGGACAGGATATTGGTGAAACCCATCATCCTAGCCAATTACTACATGACACTGGAAGCTGAATCATGGGAACATAAAGGAGACCACATCATGGTTAAGATACTACTACACAGAAGAGATAAAACAGTCACGATACACATGATGATCAACTCAGGAGCAACACAAAGGTTTCTTGATAAAGAAAGATGAAACAAATACGGCCTCACGACCTTTGAGGCGAAGAAACCTAGAGACATACACCTAGTAGATGGAACAAAAAGTGTCATGGAACCAATTACCCACAAGGTATGAGTATCTATGGATATCGGTAGCCAGAGGAAACTGGTAACCTTGCAGGTGGCCAACCTGCAGGGCCATGAGGCAGTCTTAGGAATGCTATGGCTGAGACAACACAGCACCACAATAGAGAGGGAAAGGAATGAAATTATGTTTATGAATGAACGAAGTGCAGCAGAATATCTAGACAGCTCACTGGCAGTGTATATCATCCCCGAAGTCGAAGCCCTAGAAGGGAACTTAAGGACGAGGTTCTCCCAAGTCCAGGTCCCGCAAGAACACCGTGCCCAAGGAGGCCAAGAAGAGCAATGGATCTAAGTCAAAAAGTTGACCAACGTGTCTAAAGTGTCTACTGAAGGTTCACCAAAGGTGGCAGGACACAACTTGTGCACCAATGAACAACAAAAGGTACGTGCCAGGAGGCAGATAATGAGCGCTACAGAGGTAGCTGGTGGACTACTGTCAAGCACCTATGGCCAGATTGCCCCACAATAGGGTTTAGCAGTTAAAGAGCAGCTCATAACGAATTTGGAGTTAATAGATGCCAACTATATGTGTGGAGTAAAGGTAGTCTTAGCGAACATGAGCGATCAGGAATTCGCAGTGGAAAAAAGCTATAGAATCATCCAATTAATCATCGAGATGATCAACGATGCAGAACTCCAAGAAGTCAGAATGCTTGACAAAACTGCTCGCGGAACAAAAGGATTGAGAAGTATGGATCGAGCGACAGACACAGAGCAACAACCACAAAGGAAAATTGAAATTTGCGAAATAACGGCATCCTCATTCATGAAGTTCTATGGACGAGGAAACAACATGGCAATTGTCCAGCTACGATGGGACCAAGCCCTTGCCAGGTGGGCGAAACTCAACATAAGCATGGAATTAGCGAACCAGTATAAGAAGGGTTGGGAAAACAAACCCTGGAACCAGACAATCCCGAAGGAATACCGGCAGCATTGGGAACTGTTCCAGGAAGAAGACGGAACAAAAGTACCACTACACAGGAAGGGGGTGGACTTGGAAATAAAATTCGAGAAGGATGCTAAATTTCCAATAAAGAGGGTCTGTCCATTAGGAGAAAAGGAACTGCAGGAACTGAAGACCTACATCATACAGAACCTGCAACCAAGATAGATTAGTGACCCTTTCGCGAAAGGAGTAGCACTAATCCTATCCATGCGAAAAAAGTATGGAAAAGCAAGACTCTATGTGGATTACTGAGACCTTAACGAAATAACGCAAAAAGACTAGGACCCACTACCATTGATATCTAAGTCCCTAGATGGGCTTGGATCAGCAAAGCGCTTCACCAAACCCGATATAAACAAAGCATACCATGATGTCAGCATCAAACGAGAGAAGGAATGGAAGACTACATTTGCTATGCACTAGGGGATCTTCAAGTGTCTGGTCATAGCATTCAGGCTAACCAAGATGCCCACCACCTTTCAGCAATTGATCAACCACCTACTGAGCTGATACCTGGATGTATGTTGCATTGTCTATTTAGACAATATACTTATATATTCTCAATATATGGAACAATACTGAAAGGACGTCAATAATATTATAGAAGCACTTGTAACAACCCAGCATACATGAGCTAGGGCAGATGGAACCTATACCCATACAGGTAGCCAGGAGGCGAACTGGTAGGAACCGGCAGGGAAGTAAGTACTTGACCTACGGAGACCCAATGGCCCGGGCTCCGAGAATGAACAGAATTCGCTGGTCAGAGACTCAGGTACCTGGCTACACCGGGGAGTGGTGTCAGCATACTTAGGGACTTCTGAAGGGGCAGTTCTTCAGCTAGGCCGAGTAACTAGACAGAGGTCAGAAATGTCTCTCGCCGGCGATTGGATAGACAGGGTAACAGGGAGAAGTTATCTTGTCCGCTGGAGAAGGTTACCCTACCCAAAGTCCTGAGTTACCCTATCTTTGATTACGAAGTCCCTCGCAGGGTTCAGGATAATTGACTGGAATGGTTGTAATGCGAAGGCATGCATGATACTGGAATCTAGGGTGCTGGGGGATGCTATTGGGTGAGCTGCATGGCTTCGATGAAGCTGCAGATGGGAGACATTATTCCTATCATACCCCTCCGGCCCCGCCTTGTGGCCTGCACGTCATGGGCAAATGGTTGCGTAGTTGCGTGCAGTATAGTAAGGTGGAATCTTTGCAGACACGCATGCAACACCCTATATGATGCTGCTGTCCGGTTGACTGTAAGCTGTTCGCAGGATATACAAGGGGGTATAAGGTGGAATATGTAGTACCTCCTCCAAGTTGTTCATAGTAAAACGGACCAAAACTGACGGACCTAACAGGTGTTGACCGTGGGGGTCCCGCAGGTAGTCCTGGGTGGTACCAGGGCAAACGGGAGAGTTTTACACCTGCCAGGCCCGAAAGTCTCCCCAACGCCATAGGCTCTGAAAGTGTAACGGGGGCACCCCTAGGAAGATGGATCCCAAGGTTGCGACCGCACCAAACAACTTCAAACTTATCGCCAAAAGTTCACACAGATGTAAGAGTAAAGTAGACGGTAAAACTTAATATCGTTAAGCCTGACGCTTCACTCAATTAAGGTCTCGAGAGGATTGATTGTTGGAGTAGGAGAGTTCTCGCATAGACTTTCAGGTAGTTTTATCTTATGCCAGAAACTCCCCCATCAGTTTACTCCAACTATTCGAGCACACCCTTCTCCGCTAAGGGCGGTCCGACACGTCTCCTGACACCCCCTTCGGGCATGTATGTGTCGACCCGCTCTAGTCGGCGTTCACCATATGTGCATATCGTTTCTGCGGCGCATTTCCATTCTGCCCGCCGGAGTGAAAACCTCTGCGCATCGGGGACTTGCCAGTGGCTAACTGTCAAGACCCCTTGCTGAACTAGACTATCTATGACACCCTTCCCATGCGCGTTGATTTCTTCTTGACGCCGGAAGCTACCGTGAGCGGTTTATCTATCTACTATTTACGAGTCTCGGGCTTCCGGTGTCTTCCGCAGGGTACGGTGGTCCAGGAGTGATCCAATGGGCGCTACCCACGACCACTACCTCGGATACACCTTACCTGCGGTAGGAATCATGCTTTTAGTGTCTCTGCACTTCCCTCTCAGAGCCTATGGCGTTGGGGACATCCTTGGGCGTGGTAGGTGCAAAACGTTCCCAGTCGTCCCGGCACCACCCGGGACTACCTTCGGGACCCCCACGGTTAACTCCCGTTAACTCCGTCAGTTTTGGTCCGTTTTACTCCGAACAACTTGGAGGAGGTACTCCACCTTCCACCCTATGCCCCCTTATATATCCTGCGAACAGCTTACGGTCGACCGGACGGCAGCAACGTATATGGTGTTGCAAGCGGGTCTGCAAAGATCCTCCTTTGCTAGACTGCACACAACTACGCAACCGTTTGCCCATGACGTCCGGGCCTCAAGGCGGGGCCGGAGGGGCATGATAGGAATAATGTCTTCAATTTACAGCTTCTTCGTAGCTGCGTAGCTCGCCCAATAGCATCTCCCGGAACCCCAGATTCCAGTATTATGCATGGTTTCGTGTGACAAACATTCCAGTCATTTTTCCCAAACTCCCTGAGGGACTTCGTATTGGCAGGTAGGGTAACTCAGGCCCTTGAACAGGGTAATCCAAGCCTCAAGGCAGGGTAACCCTGTTCTGAGGGTAGGGTAATCTTGTCCGGTGGACAAGTGGATTTTCTCCTGTTACCCTGTCTATTCCACTTCCGGGGATAGACACACTCGGCCTTTCTCTAGTTACCCAGCCTAGCTGTGTATTGGCCCTTCATAGGTCCCTAAGTACGCTGACACCAACCTTGGGCGTAGCCATGTACCTAAATACCTGTGTCCACTAAGTCTGCTCATCTCGGAGCCCGGGCCATCGGGTCTCCGTAGGTCAAGTACTCACTTGCCTGCCGGTTCCTACCAGTTCGCCTCCGAGCTACCTGTATGGGTGTAGGTTCCGGCTGCCATAGCTCACATATGCTGGGTCGTTACAGAAAGTGAAGTGCAGAGACACCAAAATCGTGATTCCTACGCTAGGTGAGGTTCATCCGAGGTAGTGGTCATGGGTAGTATCCATTGGGTCACTTCTGGACCACTGTGTCCTGCGGAGGACACCAGAAGTCCACGAACCGGAAATGGTACATAGATAAGATGCTCACGGCAGCTTCCGTGGCCAAGTAGAAATCAATGGCCATGGGAAGGGTGTCACAGATAGTCTAGTTCATGCAGTGTGCTAACAGTTAGCCATTGGAAAGAGGCCTATGTGCAGAGGTTTTCCCTCCAGTGGGCAAAATGGAAATGCGCGGCAGAAATGATAAGCTCATAAGCTGAACGCCGAGTCGATTGTGTGGACACATGCATGCCCACAGGGTGTGCCAGGAGACATGTCGGACCGCCCTTGGCGGAAAAGGGTGTGCCCAAACGCTTGGAATAAACTGATGGGGGAGTTTCTGGCATAAGATAAAACATCCGGAAAGTCTATGCAAGAACTCTCCTACTCCAACAATCAATCTTCTGGAGACCTTAATTGAGTGAAGCGTCAGGCTTAACGATATTAAGTTTTACCATTTACCTTACTCTTGCATCTGGGTGAACCTTTGGCGAGGTTTGCAGTTGTTCAGTGCGCTCGCAACGTTTGGATCCATCTTCCTAGGGGTGCCCCCGTTGCAGTATATCGTCCAGCGACCTTCTCGCTTAACTCCTCTCCTAATTAATTGTTATTTGAAATTTGGCACTGACCTTGCGCGAATACTGGTAACCTTGTCAAGAACAAGTAGCCCAAGGTGGGAAGTGCAATGGCTAGTACAAAACATGGAGCTAGAATAAAATTCAACTCCGATTCAGATCATAGCCTTGACGAGAACTGTGTTAACACATTTTGTTTATCGGTTTTCGCGGATGTCCACGGTATTGAATGCGACAGTCACCAGTTGCTTCTGGAGGCTGCCCCTATTCAGTTACGTGATGAATGTCTTGATCTTAGTATTGCAGACCCTCGCAATGTGGCGCTTTTGTTCTTTGAAGATTCCGCCCTCATTCACAACATGCTCCCTCCCCAGCCGCAATGGGCACCATTTGGCGAGTTTACCCGCTAGTTTGTTGAACCTTACACCGTCCTGGAGTTATTCAAGTCGATTGCGGACGCGACGCCGGAACTGAAGAAATGGAATGCCCAGCAGCAGCAGGTGGTCCGTATACCAATTACTACGGCAGTGGTGGAAGGGATGAAAGTACAGCAGGAGGCATACCGGCGGATGTTTCGAGACCAGAACGCATTGCAGGATCGTATGGCAGGGCTGGAAAGGGAGTTCGCAGCAGGTTATAGAACTGATAGTGAGAATGATGTACTGATGATAGAGGCGGCACCCCCACTCCCACTCGTCCAGATGCAGCCTGACAACTGCGGGATGGAACAGGCTATGAGAGCCAAGGATGAATAGTGGAGGGCGTACCTAAGCTCCGTGGGTATACGAATGTTGGAAAGCCTCCAGGGTGAAGGCTACAGCTATACCCCATCCTTCACAAGAGCATCAACATGATCTCTGTCTGTCCCGTCCTTGATCGCCCGCGGTACTTCCGCAAGTCCGGCGCTTGGACCAACCAATGGACATCAGGTTAAGAAAAGGACGTCCAAGCCAAAGGGTATCACGGTACCAGATACACCCGACCCTACTCCTTGGCCAACCCCTACTCCCATTAACCCTCCTGCAACACCGTCGGTTGCAACTCCCATACCTCACATCGCTGCCCCAAGACCCACACCTTTACCCATCCTGTTCCCTGCTGCTGATACCTCTCCCGCCACAGTCTTCCCGCCAGCAGTATCGGCTACCCCAGGGTTCCGACCAGTGCACGCGGTATCACCTGGATTTTCCAAACATGTAAC